>JAODUP010000747.1:0-110000 GCA_025642065.1 Paralvinella palmiformis
TAGAGAGAGCTAAGGGTCGTGATTACTTTTTTTTAATTCTTGGTTTCGGTGATTGACTGTCCCTTCTTAAACTAGTCGAGGCAGAAGAGGCCCTTTCTCGGGGTCTCTTCTCCTGTCTACGCCGTCTCCGTTCGGCTAGAGGCGGCGTTTCCCATTGCCCTAAATCTTTATCACTGATTTCATCGGCCCATGATGATGTAATTGGTGTCTGGTTTATTACCATCGGATAGGTATCCGATTCTCCAGTCTTTACAGCAACCGTGTCGTTACTTTGTTTAATTTTATCCTCTGTTTCGATTCGCTCTGTTACGTTTTCGTCGTTTTTATGGATACCTTCTGAAATTACTGGCTTTGTAACTTCACTGTTGCCAGTAATGACTGGAGTTATAATAGGATTAGGGATAGGAAGTTCCATTGGTTCTTCCTTATCCGAATCTTTGTCGGTAATGTTTATTACCTCCTCGTCCATGTCGGCCGTTTCCGCGGTGACTGGCGCTGCCGAACCAGCCGCACGTGCGTACGTGCCTGTTGATTTACATTCGGGTTCTCTGTGCCCGAATTGGCGGCAGCCTGTGCAATATGGGGTTGCACATTCTGCCCTCATGTGCCCAGCCTGTTTGCACCGGAGGCATAGCGGGGGTCTGTGGGGAACTGTGACTAGCGCCTCTCGTTCTTCGCCAAATATGGGATCTTTAATTTTTATAATGTGTGGGATATTATCTATTTTGTCTGTGCGTATGATTACCGATCTCGGTCCAATAAATGAATGACGCAGATTAATGTTCGGGTTTAAATTAATTGTTGACTTATCTGAGGTGATTTGTTTAACCTCCAGACCTTTATAATTTTGTAAGGCTTCCCATAGCGTACTGTTGTCTATCCACCTGGGTAGCCAATGTATACGCGCCCGGTATTCAGACGTACCCGCTGGCAGAAAGTGACCGTATTTACCGTTAACCTTAATTACCTCGTTAATTATCTTCAGCTTCGATTCCTCATTGGAGAGCGTAATGTACCACTCAGCATTTCGGCTGAGTGGCCCTAAGCACTCCAGGCAATCGAAGTTGTCCTTAAATAAAGCCGTCGTGGCTAGTGCCAAAACTACATCGAGCCTACTGTAAGGCTTACCTGCTGGATCCAGCTTCAACATCAAGGTCCTCGAGCGGATGTCCTTCGCCTTCCTAATCCTTTCCGGGTCCATGCTGGCTGCTGAGGAAGTCGTCCTCTTGGTCCTGGTGTCCTTTGCTCCGTCTCCGTTTCGTAACATCTTTGCCAAAAGGCCGAGAAGCGATGACAGGACATAAATGTATAATTAATCTGTGTTTCAATTCCTATGGTATTATTCAATATACGCCCTAGATTTCATACATACATGGAATAATATATACAAATGGTGTCCCAATTGGTTTTAGCAAATTGGTAGGATGAGAAAACAAATTGCTATTATCTTTATCAAATTTCAGTATGTTGCTGCTCATCAATATAGTTATCTCTTGAAAACAAGAGTTAATATAAGATAAACTATATTATTTATCACATGGTGATACTAGCATATCTAATCGAGTATTAATGGCGTAGTAAAGTTATTTAATGTAATGTTGCTTAATGACTTCACTACTTGGAGTCGTATACATAAAGCTATTATTAAGTCCTAAAATGGATTTCATTGGTACCGCAAAATTCAATTGCAATCAATGGTCTTCCTCTAAGAATTAAGTATTGTCACTATGCACTTTCTTGAGAATAGTTTCTCTTAAATTACAATTACGATAAGCAAATTGATGATTTTCATGAATGTTGTTGTGCTCTAAGTGTTCTTCTATACCCCTTCATATTACATTTTCAATACTCAGTGGTAGAAGGTGATCCGCAAATTACTTCAAATCATAAGTTGGCAGTGGGTCAAAGTCAGACGAATTGTCCAAGATTTTATGATTATCTCCTTGACATCAATGTCAGAAGCTAGTCGAAATGCAATCGAATATGTTCCCATTAGCCATTAATATCCACATCATTGATTATAATTCAAGCAATAGCCGTTGAATCAGAAATGGTATTATTTACGGTGAATATAATTTTCCTAAGGAGAAAATTGCTGGACTTGGTAGTCAGGCATTTGGCTCAGGTAAAATGTGGAAGATTTATATTTGAATTACTACCCATCAAGTTCAATGTTGACTTCAATGGGTAGTTATTTGTCCACATCCTTCTATATTTGTGGAATAGAAGGACTTCTCGTTGAATAGTAGTGTATTAATTTATTCTACAGTAAACATTCTACATTTCAAAGGTACGACGTATAAGAAGTTTGGTGCCAAGTTCTCAATGCTTTCCCCCGAATTTCTTAGTGTGTCGTAGAGTACCAACGGATTTCCGGTTTAAATTGCTATTGTTTTAATAAGATGGATAAAGGTAATGCTACTTTGAACACATTGCCAATAATCACCTACTAGGTTTTGAACTGTTTCAGAAGGTTGTAGATCCATCAAGAAATATTTGATATGTATGCCACAATAGTTTCCTGTTGCGATCATTCTATGTAACCCAAACTGTACCTCTTATAGTACAGATTATGTTTTCAAACCATACGTATATATTGTTTTGTTTCTGACTTACTCACTGCGACAGCTAGTGCCTATTCGTATGCTATGCCATTACTATTTCAACTGCTATCATTTCTACTATTAGTTTTACAAATAACTACAGCCACTACTAGCACCAAAGACATGGCACAGTGCATTTTCACAATCTATTTTACAAAAAAGTTGTGAGTAAATTACATCTTAGAACAAAGACCAGCTTTGATACGGTTCATGACGGGATTACGTCAAGTCTATTGCAGAGAATATTCTACCAGCTCTTTATAATAGTATACAACATTAATGCTAACTATTGTCATAAGTCTTAACGTAAGCTACGAATTCAAAACATTTATAGTCTGGATCCTATTGCTCTCTCTCTCTCTCTCTCTCTCTCTCTCTCTCTCTCTCAATATATATATATATATATATATATATATATATGCGTGTGTGTATGTGTGTGCGTGTGCGTGTGCGCGTATGTGTGTGTGTATGTGTGTGTGTGTGTGTGTGTGTGTGTGCGTGCCCGTATTAGAGCCCGAATAGCTTGCTCAACAATCGAGATATATTATCAATATATAAAATATATTTAAATTGCTGTCGACGTTATTTATGTATTTGAAATTACAAAACGTAACATATGCTACGTCTAAATAAACTTGATACGTGTAGAAGTACGCAGGACGTTAATATATTGAAAAACAAACTGCTGTGATCAGGTATTCACTAATGCTTTAACAATGTATCAGGTTTTAATCTATATTGAAGCGGACCCTTTTTGGTCATAAATAGTTTTGTCTTGGGCAAGTTAGATACTATATATATATATATATATATATATATATATATATATATATATATATATATATATATATATATATATATATGCGTGTGTGTATGTGTGTGCGTGTGCGCGTATATGTGTGTGTGGGGTATGCAGATATGTGTGTGTGTGCGTGTGTGTGTGTGTGTGTGTGTGTGTGTGTGTGTGTGTGTGTGTGTGTATGTGTGTGCCCGTATTAGAGCCCGAATGACTTGCCCAACAATCGAGATAAATATATACAATATATATTTAAATTTCTGTCGACGTTATGCATGTATTTGAAATTACAAAACGTGACATATGCTACGTCTATCACTATCTCACTGAATCAGTTGCTCACTCGTACACTAATTCACTCACTCACCAACCCTTCAATCACATATTTCCTAAATCACCCAATCCTGCAACCAATCATTCACTCAGAGACTCAAGTATTCACTCACTTACACATACGCTCACTCAGACACCCACTCGTTCACTCATTCACTAATTAACTGTTGCATCGAATGACTCACTGACTAATTCATATCCATCCCACTGAATGAAAGACAGATATACTGAAATAATGACTCACCGAATCACTTATTCACTAAATCTCCCACTGAAGCAGTTAAACAGTCAGCCACTCATGCACCCACTCAGTTACTCGTACACCGAGAAATCCACTAAATCACGCAGTCACTCATTTACTAACTGACTGGTTCACACACTCATTGCTTAGATTACTGACTGATTGAAGGTCTCACTCTCCCAAATTCTTCGTCACTCGTTCAAGCATTTAATCACTCACTTTTTCAATGACTCATACCCATGCTCATTCACTCACTCATTATCTCCTCCAATCACCCATTCACCACCACTACTATGATCTAACTTGAAGTCATTTCTATATAAAACATTACTTTGTATATTAGGTGATAAGGAGAAACAAAACGATAAGACATACTTAGTTAGATGCTATCGCGATATTTAGTTAACTCTTTTACTCGATTGGACAAACTATCAATTAATTGATTTTTTATCTTACATTTTCGTATCTTAACCGAGAAATCTAAAAGTAATATTTAACTGTTTGCCTGAATTCATTAAATATTGAGCAACTAATCTTATCACACTGAATCTTATCCAGGTACTTCCAATACATTTTAGGTCGCCTCGGTGGTTTTCTAGCGGTTGCTTGTTGGACTACAGATCACTACCGCCCTTTTTCGAACCCCAGCTTGGCTATATCTAAAGGTTGTTTCATCTTTGAGGTCGCTCGGCCCATTTAGCCTAACATGCGCACAAAAGTGGCCGTAAAATATCAATCATCATCCAACCAATTCTGGACTAGTTTATGAAATTTTATGGATTCATTGAAGTTTTTCAGCGTCATGTTTTTGCAATAGATACGCTTATTAGCCCAACATCTTACTTATTAATTAACGGGGCATGACTGCCTTTATAACTGATATTAGAAGAGCATATTAAATAAAAACCACCAAAAACATAAACTCTGGATTAAAAAAAATATTTCACCACATAATTACCATAATCTCGATACGATATTTTGCTGCTAAAAACTCCCATTGCTGAATAACGACTGGAAGAGTAAATGTCTCACTAAATCAACTAATTACGAAAAGAGATTTGATTTATATGTAAATTAGCCGCGGCCCTACTATGACTGATATGAATAGGCTCTGGCATAATAGGAATGTTAGATAAATACAACAAAAACATCTCACCAACAGATAGATTGACGGAAATATAAAACTAGTCACACACATACCCACACAAAAACAGTTGACGTTCCGATCCCATGGGACCATTTATATGCATTCTACAACGCACCTGACCCATAGCAGGCATCAACGGTTTTTCGAACCAGATATCTTATTACACTAATGTAATAAAATTATGTGGTTATTAAAAAGGTATTAGTTTAGCAGTTGGATCTGAACAATGTAGAATATGTATTGTTGTCCTTTTATATTGTCGTGTGAAACGACCTTCTTTTAATTTAGCCAATAGTATTTGATGGATTTATACTCCTGGTGGATTTGTATGTACACTCACGCATACCCCCCCCCCCCAAACACAAATATACAGACACATATGCACATACATACCTATACTTGTTCAGTTATGCAAGCAAACAAATTCATACATATACACATAACACCCATAACACCCTCACAAAACACACTCACAGACCCTTAGAAATAGTCTAACAAACGTGCACCTATTTGAGTTATCTAACACAATAAATATACTCCTAGAGAGGATTGGCTGTGTCCGATGTCATAGTGGTGATGGTAGTGTTAACACTAAGGGTAGATTGCATTTCTCACCTTAATGGCAAAATTTCACGTTGTTCACAGTTTGTTGAGTAGTATACTTAATGTCGTTTCCACGGAGGTAACGCTTCTATGCACCAACATCATTAAGAACGCTCTCATACAGCCTAGTACAAGTTGGTAGTTATCTAGGAAATTACAGATAAACTGGCCTGGTACAGACTTGTACTAACATCCATCCAAAAATAAAGCGCGACAAATAAATGCGTTGATCAGCTTAGAAATCGCTCAGACTAACTAATGCTAATGCGTTCAAACAGTAATTTAGAAACATCACAGATACGTTTTATCATTCTAAATAAGAGCCACACTTCCTTTAGAACGTTAACGTGTGTGTGTGTGTGTGTTGATATATGTGTGCATATGTGTATGTGTGCATGTGTGTGAGATAGAGTATTGGTGAGCTAGTAAAGATGTGAGTGTTTGGGTGAATGATTGATTATTGAATGAGTCAGTTAGTGAGATAGTTAGTGAGTGAATGAGTTAATATTACACATGTTTGCGATATTTTCAAAGGTTGTATCCTTCACTGTGATCCAGATGGGTACAATATCTCAGGAAAGGTGGATACAATTAGTCTGTGCTCTATTTGTTGGACGTAGCTTGTGTAAATATAATTGTTTTGTGTGTTAATGTGTATAGTTATATGAATATTCTGTTATAGTTATATGGACATTGTAGCTTCGAATCTGGCTCAAACTTGTGTTTGTCCGATGTTTCGCCAAAAAGGAACATCACTGCCTAGTGTCTTATTTGACATTATGAGAGTGGCAGGGATTTTGTTATAACGTGGCAGTTGATTAATAAGGTAGTTAATAAATCACAGTCAGGAATGCGTATATTTGTTATAATTAATAGCTTGGATACAAAATCAATTTATCCTCAGAATGTATTCTCATAAAGAAGCCTTTTGGTTATTTGTTCAATGCTGAAACTGTTATCTTATACAAAATAGTGAAGTGATATGTTGTCACAGACATTAAATGCAGGCTGATGATAAAACAGAAAATAGACCTGAAAGCTCTAACTATTCATTACAGTTTCTAGGGAATACTAATGCATATATTTTAATTCATAGCAACTCACCTTAAAATTTAAACAACAGTTTAGAAGGATTTTCAAAATGATATAGTATAAATGCTTATTGAAACAATTTGTATGTGAACTTTGATATTAATAAAGTTTATCATAATGTATTGTTTCCTATGTAGAAAGATTCTCGAGCTATCGAAATACATACATATTTAGGGGCGATCGTTGTGAACATGGTAGACTAATAGGGCCGAGTGATCTACAAAGGCAATGAAGCGAAGTCAACGATGAAACACCCTTCAGTTATGCGCACGCCTAGATTTGAACTCAGAGAGTAGTGATCTGTGGTCCAGCTTGGTACTAAATATATCACAGAGGTGCCAGTGTGAATATTTAGACATATATCTTGACATACAATGTAATAATGTGAGCTCCTTCAAAACGAAACGAGTCTGGGGAAATTTATCAAGTTAGTGATTTGGCCGACATAATTCATCATAGCAGATGACAAGCAGCTAATGGTATCCACCAGAAGACGACATGCCAGAAAGAATGACCCACAAACAGGGATATAATCCTTACTGCTTTGAGATATATACATTCCCGTGATGTTGATGGGTCCCACGAGGGACCGTGTTCATTATACTGTCACGATGTGAAGTGCTTGGTAGTCGAGCAGAAGACGTTTGGAATTAAAGCGAAGAAATATATCATCTAATCACGTTGCTCAAACAATATGAGAGGGATTTTGTATGTTTAAATAGATTGGGGGCTGTCACATTAGTGCTAAGCTAGTAAGATAGGTATTCTACTTGTTTGGTGTCCCCTCAAATTGACATATATAAACAGTTAAATTGCTAACAGCTAAACCAATTTGTGTAATGACTTCGAAATCCTATGTACAAGTAATATCTGAGATGAGGTATTTCGGAGACAGGTATTATAGTATACAATATGGCTCTATAGTTCATGTATACATGCATTCCGTATACTGTTTCAACTTTAACATATTTGATCTCTCGTGCTCAAATTAATAATATAAAAATATATATATATATATATATATATATATATATATATATATATATATATATATATATATATATATATATATATATATATATATATATATATTAATTCTGAATGTATTCGATTACGATTACGACTACATTGTAAAATAAGTATGATTGCAATCATGATTACAATGTATAGAGCAAAAACATGAATGCGATTCTTCAAGACTGTTTACTCAGTTAGATGTATAATACCGATATTAATGTGTTACAGTATTAACTTTCGCTTTTGTAAGAATCAGGAGCAATTTCTGGTATGTTATTGAAATGAAAATGTACAAAATACTTTGATGCCATTGTAGGACGTTAATTTATTTTAATATTTATGAGATCAATATTCGCCATCAAGCAAAGGATCATGTTATGCATTTACTATGAAAAAGATAGACACGATTAATGCAAACTGGGACTAGTGCAAACCATTTCTAGCACTGACGGATGATCTAAAGTAAAATCCAACATTCACTAAGAAACACATTGATGACAGAAGTATAGTTATATCTTATAAATAGGAAGAGTTATGTCATTTATAAGCCGGTATGTATCATAAAACGATCCACCGATTCCAATGCCAGATTTAATTTATTCAATTATATACCAAATAACATTATTTTTTAATTGCCAATGCTATACAAATATATAATAACATATCAAGTTATTTTAAGATATTATTTATGCTTCAATTATTATGATAATGGAGTTTGGCAAAGCATTATCTAAAGCTGAAGAGTGAAGATCAGCATCCCATCAGATCAATGTAGATCCTAACAGCACCAATCATAAATACAACAATACACAACACATATTTAAGACAAGTTGTGATCATATTATTTAATAACAAGTTGTGAAACTGCATACAAACTAACAAGACAAATGAATGCAAGCACAGATAAACTCAAATGAAGCATAATAACTCCCAACATGATGAACATACACCAAACCTTGTAAAATCCCAGCCAACTAATTACTAGTGTTAACTGCCAGATGAAATTATCCAAAGTGCATACAATTCTAGAAACATCAAATAATGTAGAAATGCAAAACAGCCAATAATAATGTTTGAACTAACATAAAACTTAAACAATAAATATGTCATCAACACATCATTGCAACAGCTCAATTAAAAAAAAATGAAATACAAAATTTCCATGAGAAAAGACATATACAATTATCTCTAGATCATAAGATTCATTCTTTGACAGGCATAAATTGTATTCCAAAATTTAAAATCATATTGTAATTATTGAAATAGGCATTATTATTGAAATAGTATTGAGATACAGGTACTGACATTTTATTTATTTTGTAGAATATCTTCAAATATTTTCTAAACACAATCCACCATTAATTAATCCATAATAAAGTGATAATGTGAAGTGATAAATTTAAACAACATACGTTTTAATGATTGATTATTTGTATAATATTTTAAGAATACTACGATTTTTCTGCAAAAAAAGCCCCATTAAATCAAAACAAGGGATGCGCAGAAATGGGCTGGGCGATAATTATTTCATTTCGCGACGTATGTATTTAAAAGTGATTAAAGTATTAACTTCGATATTTTCACTGATGATGATGATGATGATTGATGTTTTACGGCCACTTTTGTGCACAAGGTAGGCTAAATGGGCCGAACGACTTCCAAAGGTAAATAGACGAAGTGAAGGACGAAACAACTTTCAGATATTCCCACGCCGGGATTGGAACACGGGTGGTAGCGATATGTGGTCCAGCACGCTACCCGATATTTTCACTAATATATGGAACGGATTATCATTATTTGCCAATTTACCCGCGATTACTATACCCTAAAATAGGCTAAATGCTGAAACATCCACATACAATTGATATATATATACAATCAGCAAGACATTGACATTCTAAAGCAACGGGATATGGCATGATATCTTGCGCGATATGACTGTAACAAGACCGCACAAAGTGGCATTGAAATGCACTTACGATGTCTGCTTTCGGCCTATTTTAATTTGTTCTCATTTGACAACTGTGGAAATGGTAATTGCGAACTAAAATAAACCCTTTCACATTATTAAAATACAGCTAATAATCTATCCATTGATATGACAAACATGCATACAACACCCTTACTAATCAATGATATTAGTTGCTGAACTGGGAGTGTTTAGCATGGTAACAGAAAGGCAGAGCTAAACATGCTAATTGTCCGTCATTGCTACAATTTCAATGGACATGTCTAAATATATATTTAGTAACGAAATGCATCACGTGTGATTAAAGCCAGGTAAGGTCTATATAATACATAGGACAATTATAATATAATCACACCCCCAAGTCCGACGTTCTCTGTATCTTAACTACCACGCTAAATGTATCACTTTTGCACAGTCTTAAATTATTTTTGTACTTTAAAATTGTACTTTCATTCGATAACTCGATCACCCCCTATGTCGATGAGGGGATATCATGTACCTTTACACATGTGTTAATTTAATTGGCTGCCTTCATCTGACGTCTGGCTAATGAGGGTCGTTTAGAAGAGCTATAGTTAAAACGACGGTGT
Organism: Paralvinella palmiformis; assembly: GCA_025642065.1. NCBI lineage: Eukaryota > Metazoa > Annelida > Polychaeta > Terebellida > Alvinellidae > Paralvinella > Paralvinella palmiformis. The sequence continues at coordinate 10,392 of JAODUP010000747.1, forward strand.
CACAAACAAACCCTGCACGCTTGCTAGCTGTGTGAATTGGGCTTAACCATGTGAAAAGAAGATGAGTTAATCTGAAATGCCTGCGTGTATAACCTGTGATAGTGGCAATATTTGAAGCAGTGGAGAGGGAATACACAGACACAGATCATCATCCTCATAGGTATGAGAGCAGTTGTTGAATTGGGAAATTCGTAATATTGTTATATTTTGCCTTACATACCAAGCCATATCTCGGGCAAGATATAAAATGGTAAATCATTAAACACCTTTAGTAATCTGGAAAGAAATCGCTGATTATGATTGCACTTGCAATGTAACTGATTACGACTTCGATTAATTGAGATCATGTAATCGATTATAATTGATAGGATTACCTATTACGATTACCCCAGCTCTTATTCTAATGCAGATTCTCAATATATACTGATGACTCGCAATGTTTAATATTAGTCTTGTTTGCAGTAACATTAGGATGTTTTCTTTTTGATGCCGCCAGTAAGGTGCCCCCATTAATTGGTTTATATGCTTTCCCACGATGCGACTTGTTCTATTTTTGTCCTGTCTCATTTTCATGCAATAAATCGCATTCGGCCTTGGCCATTCAGTCATCTCTTCGTCTATTCTTAATGCCCCTAGACAAGGAGTAGGTCTTTTGTTATTGCACTTCTTGGTGGCGAATTTCAGACACTTACAGACTTACATGGTTGTTAGGATTTGTCGTTGGTGATGAACTACGATAATAGTATCAAGCTTTTTTTGGTAAGATATGCATAGGTGTCACATTCTCACTGAATTGCGATTAACACTTGGCATTAAAATTAATATATCAGCTACGACCAGTATATCTGTGGCGAAACGGACGATGATCGAAAGATGTTCATAAAAGATACACACATACGTGCTCAAGGCTTATGTGCATGATTCTGGCTGTACTTCATAAAATTCCTTTATATCTGTCCGACTAAACCCGATTCTTGGGGTATCGAAAATATATTTTTTTCTGAAAGAGTGTATCTTAATAACTCTCCATATTCCACAGTTTATGCCCTGAGAGTATGGGTCTCTATTTCTATATCATAGAAATAAGTTTATTTCTCGCTGCCGTCTATCTTTTCAGCAACCTCCCCCCACTGCCACTCCAATTTCTCAGTATCCAGATCTTCACACGTTCTGTTACCCGATTTAGCTAGATACAAAACCTAGCTCGATAGTATCCTGGCAACAGTAATCTTTATTCACGGTACTATATTGTCGTTCTCTCCTGATATTATCGTGAAAACATTCGCATTTTACTTCCATATAATTAAAGATACACATGTCGACATAATAAATGGTCCTCTATTTGTGAGATTCTCCGGCGTGAACCGAGGAGCGATCGTTCTCGATTTAGGTGTAAACTTTATGCGAACTTAATAGCCTTGGTTTGTGGTCGTGTTTGTTGTGACGACTACAATGAGCAGTGTGGCCGTGCAATACACATATTAGGCCGGTCAGTATAACAACCTGAGTGGTAGAGTTGTGAAGCTGAGTGTAATATGAGCTTGGCAATGCCTGGCGTCTAATAGTGTCTTGGTAATCCATTGCAACATTATTAGGTGTAATATTAGCAAAATTACTGATGAGTGTTTTGACAGAGACATTGGTAGTTTTCACGACATCGGACATATATATAATTATAGTAATAATGTATTTGCAACTGCAGTATTCTAATTTGGCATGTATCCGAAATAAATTAAAAAAAACATTTATTATGCATGTTCAATATTGATAATGTTGGTGACTTTTGAAAAATGTCATCAATCTCAGCCAATTCTCCTTGCTTCGTTTATATAAATGTGAACGTTTATCATTTGAATTAGAGATTTGTTTCTAAGTAGTATATATATATATATATATATATATATATATATATATATATATTTATATATATATATTTCTCTCTCTCTCTCTCTCTCTATCTATCTATCTATATATCTATCTATCTATCTCTATATCGCTATATATCTCTATATATCTATCTCGTTATATCTCTATCTCATTTTCAATCTATTTCAATCGCCCACTCTCTCTCTCTATCTATCTCTATATCTATGTGTATCAGCATTTATTGAAAAGTGTTAAACAATATTGATTCTGTTCTTAGAAATAACATTTATTACTGGATTATATTGCCGAAACATCTAAATAACAAAATACTTTAATTTATTTGATATGTACTAAGCTTAAGTATTTACATAATGATTATTAATGTCAATACATCATATTTGGTGTATAGCATGATTAATAGTGTACGTTATCTTGGTTCCGATTAATTACCTAGCACGCTAATTAATTAGCTGTACTGAACATCGATGTATTTACTACCAGATATTGTATTTAAACCATGCTGCGTTTTAAAAATATATTTACGTTCGACTTCTGAAGCTAACTAGAATGAGTTATTCCACACAAAGTGCTCATGCAGGTACACAAATAGGTATATTACGTAGTAATAGGTCAACATGGCCGATGATCAATAACGTAGTTTCCCTTAGATAAGTAACTATAAATATAAGAAGGCTGACGCATTTTATTGAGGTTTGTATATCAAAATGAAACCATTTTTTGTTTGTATTGTCATAGGAATTAGTTTGTTATGTTAAAGCGGGATAACATCGAAGCTACTAGAAGCTTATCCATAATATGCCTAGAAGATGGACTAGTCATAGTAATTGATACTGTCATGTGTTCAGCGAAACAAACTGACATAAAGTATATTCAACGCTGTTAAGGATGGATAGTGTACTTCTCTTTACCAGATGATACAGACAGACTGGTTGAGTTTCATAATATTAGATAGAGGGACATTGCAGATAAAGATGAGGTTATATGGTCAAATGTAATGCCAAGAATACTTCTAGATTAAATGTATAATGCGAATTTACAGGCTCTGTAATGACACATAACTTATTTAGATCTTCGCTGGATCATGACTAGTTTCTTTAGTTGTCAAAAATATTGAAGAATAGTCAACAAACAAGTTACAAATACTATTACCATTACTAAACTGGGTATTATAAAAACAACAAAAATGCTCAAATTTGGAAGCCAATCAAAGACAATGGTAACCGATGATGTATCAGCCTGCTCTGGATGCATATATAATATCTAACAAGTAAGTGCTGGTGTATCAATGAAATAAAACACCCAGTTATACCATTTTGGAAGATAATATGCTGAATAGAAAAGGGATGTAAACATATTGTAGGAGGCTTCACTTTGAACACTTTAAGCACAGTCTTATTACATAATAATGTCAATTTAGTTCAGCATATTAGCTTACAAATCCTCTCCGCCATTAATATACGCTGACTGTCAGTTTTATTATGGTGTATCTTATCCTACTTTAATAACTCTTATTGTATCTTACTGATAGAATAGACAAGAACAACAATAGGGTAACACGTTTTCCTGTTTTAATCATTGCTATTTTTACGCATGATTAAATTATGCACAACGTAGTACATAATATATAAACTACCCATAATAAGGTGGATTTATTATTCCTGGTTTCGCTGACTTTTGTTTTTGCTATTTGTGGCTTAAATACTTCATTTTCCCTTGTGATATTATATTTTCTGGTTAACATCTAAAATAGTACTTAGTCGTCCTTAATTCTACCAAACGGTTTCCTGTTTTTGTTTTGTTTTGCTGCTCCACACAAAATCTAATATTAAATTGTCTTGGTAGTATCGCCAGTAGAGTCTAGATCGATATTTAATTTATGTCTCTTCAAGTAGCTTATAACTACCTAAGCACTAGCTAGAACTATTCTAGTTGTGCTTTCTTCGAAGTTTTGCTAAAGATTGGTTTTCAAGTTTTATAGTTGTTTTCCTAGATGATTTCCTAGTTGTTTTCCTAGTTTGTTTTTAAATTTTCAACACCACATTATATCCATACACTAACTCCCAGATCCCAGTTTATCGGATCATTTCACTTTCATAACAAAAATACAATTTAAGCATAATCAAGTTGACTCTAACTGTAATATTCCTTATCAATAAAATCTCAAATTATCACCAACGCTTAAGCTAACTAATCCCAATTATGTGAACAATACCACACTACACTTATAACCTCACTTGATAAACACGCCTCTATCATATCAAAATCCATAAAAGTCACACAATCTGCACCATGTCCACTGAAATAATCAATGCCAAAATGGTCGCCGATATTTAGAACACATATGAAGGAAATCACACATACAACTTAACATATCTATATATTGTAAGCAGCGTCATTTCTGCAATAGACGCATGAATGAAGCTAAATCTGACTTTTATAAGAACACGATCTCCAACAACTCTAAGAAACCACGTCAATTATGGATCTGTATAAATAGGACTCTGCATAGAAAGGCTTCTGTTTCTCTGTCTGCTCATCTATCAACTAATTCACTAAGCAAATCTTTTTCCAAACATTTCAAGGATAACATCACCCAATTTCATGCTTCCTTCCCAGGTTCTACTAAAGGCTGTAATATTGTATTTCCAGTTGTACATTATTCTTCCATAGTGTTTATCATCCTTTAATAAGTTTTCTTACAAACAATTTCACTCTAAAGAGCACTAGACATGGACACAGGAAAGGTCACAGCACTAACCATTTTATATGTACCTGCAGCTTTTGATACCATCGATTAATCTGCTGTTCTAGTTCGCCTCTCTGATTGGTATGGCCTATTGGGCATAGCAATTACTTGATTCCGCTCCTTCCTAAGAAATAGGTTTCAATCAATAAACAATATGAATTCGTTGTTTCAATGACAGTGCCCTTTCTGTGGTGTTCCGTAAGACTCTGTTCTTGAACCACTACTCTTTACTATGTATACCACACCACTAAACACACTTATTTACAGCCACAAAATAGACAATCAGTCACATGGAAATGGCACCCAAGTGTAGATATCTTGATCTACAGCAGCCACTGATCTTTCCCTTAAACAACTTGATGACTCTCTCGGTGATATATCTGGCTGTATGACAAACAATAAATTTAGACTCGATGCAAACATAGGATTACTGAATAATTTCACGTACAAACACGGATCAAGCAGCCTGTAAGTAAACCTAATCATCAGCAAGATTCACAAAACCAGTCCGAAAACAAATTATAATATCACATTAAGTCTTGGTTTTTTGCATATCCTATAATTATTATGTCTAAAATGTTATCCCTTGATCGCTTACAAAGACTAAGTAGCATATCTTTAAGTATTTGGCACATGTGTTCACCGTATGTTTATATCTCCAAAGCAACGACCTACAAAAATAACTGGTCAGATGTCTGCTACGAAGTAATACATGTTATTGCGTGGAATTACTAATAAGCATAAGGTTTACTTTAGTTGTATGAAGATTTTCTACGCCAGAAGACCACTTACAATTGTTAAATTCTTGGTTGCAGCCTTGGGCATACAACTTGTCCAAATAATCCCATATTTACTTAAAATATTCGCAATGTATAATGTTCACACATACACACACACACACACACACACACACACACACATATACACACACACACATCACACACACATACATACACACACACACACACAATATATATATATATATATATATATATATATATACCCACACACACACACATACACACACACATACACACACACTCATATATACACACACACATATATATATATATATATATATATATATATATATATATATATATATATATACCCACACAAACAAACACATACACACAAACACACAAACACAAACACAAACAAACATACACACACGCACAAACATATGTTTGTTGGGTTGACATGTTTTTTTCGTGCGTTTTAAGATACATCTGGATGAAGAACTTAACTTCCAAACATACATTAAACTAATGGTAAGTAAGTGAATGATTGAGTCTAGAAAGGATTGGTAAGTTAATTTATTAGTGTGTAATTGGATGAGTGAGAGAGCGAGTTTTATAGTTAGGAAGTGAGTGATAGACTTAATTCGAAGCCAACTTTATGAATATAAGTGAATAGATATTTTTCAAGTCACAAAAAAGCTTTAATTTTCGGATATTCACCCATCACCAGTATTCTACATCACCGGTTGACCTATGTATCAAGTTTCGGGATTACGCCATTATCGTCATGAACTGTTAAGGTTATAAAATTCCGAATTAAAGAAAATACATGCTATTTAAGATATATTACTGCAGATATTAATAATAATACTAATGTATATTTAATAAAGCGCCCATACTAGCAGAAGCTATTCAAAGACGCTGAACAAGTATGGTTTCACTGATGGTCAGATGGGGGTTTATTATTCGTAACTCTCACCTTAAGGGCTGAGTAAATCAACTTATTAGTAATTTATTTCTACGTCAACTAGTCCGCGATATGACTTTTTTCCCTCATGTATTACAATGCAGAAAACGTATACATTTACCCATGTCCATTTGCCAACATTGCTATATCTTCTTTATTTTGCCTGCTGCGGGAGTTAAACCTTTTTCTTGTAAGATCTTTGCGTGGCTGATCTTTCACACTTACATAATTTTACAACCGTTAATAAGGAATCGAACGTGTGGAAAAGACTAGAATATTTCCAATGAGACATACCGACAAAACACAAATACGCATGGTATCATACCCATACGACATCCATACATAACATTCACAAAACGTTGTCCAAACATATATTCTGCAGCTAATATAAGTGACATATCTGACTATCTGCGTATAATCGCAATTGCTGGCTGCGATCGATGCAGAATTAATAACAAACTCAAAACGATTCATTCGAGGACAATAACCGACTCCAATAAAAACTTCAAATATAATAATAAGTACAGATTGGAATTATCTACAACAAATGAATGCATAGGAGCCTTAGTTCCTTCCCCAAAAAGCTTTGTGGCATCATAACAATGGAAACGTAAGAGAAAACGATTGAAATACCACCCTCACACTTATTGAGAGGGCCTCAAATGAAAAAAAAATATAATAACATAGTTACAATTCTAATAAACAGATCTCTGTACACGGGAATACTTCTTAAATCATACAAAATAGTAAAAGTAATACCAATTCTCAAATCGCAGAAAAATGAATAATAAAATAATGATAGACTAATATCATTAGTACCAGACATGTCCAACACACTACAGAAAATAAGTCATAAACAACTGTATTAGGTTATACTTACACAATCAATTTTATGCCCGCGGCAATATGGATTCCGACATAAATACTCATCAATACAAGCAGGACTGAATTTCTAGATGAAAAAATTACATCATTTGAAAATAAAAAAGTACCATTCTTGCGTTCCTGGATCACTTAAAGGTCTTGGAGTCTTAAAAAAGAATTTGTCCAATTAAAAGAAAATAAATCATCCATGCACAGTATTTCCTTTGGAGTTCTACAGAGTTCAATATTAGGGCCATCATTTGTAATGTATGCAAAAATTGCTTTCAAATTGTCTTCTTCATTCGACATGTAAATAAATTTACCGATGACACAATAATTTAGTTCACATCGTAAGATCCACAAATCCTTTAATCTGTAAAATGTGATCATGAATCACTGTCCTTGTATTTTCGGGAAAATAAATTTTCACCGAACATAGAAGAACCAACCAATATCACATTTAAAAGTTGCTCTAAGACTTTAGATAAAAATTAAAACATTAATACCGGAAATTATGCTATTGAACGGAAATATGCCAAATTATGATGTTTATGTTAATGGGAAACTACAGAGGCATGATCACATAAAGTACATTACTAATAAAGTCAATTTCTCAGTATACGGTCCAATAATGGCAAAGCATATCATCAATACCAATAACCTAATTGATATTACTATGTGTTGATCAAGCAATCCCATTTTTGGTTTCAATCACAGCACATACCTAAATACGATGTTTATTAAGGAGAAACATGGCATCCGAATTGTAGCAAAATCACCATATAATGCGCACACCAGCTCGTTCTTAACCAAATTACATATTTTGAAACCAGAAAACGTATTTATATAAATACAGATATCCCCAACAAAGCCTCCGATACCCACTATATATATATATATATATATATATATATATCCCCAACAAAGCCTCTGATACCCACTCACATAAAGTATTACATTTATTGACAATGTACATAATCATGATACCAGGTATAGGATTAGCCATCATATAACCCAACGAAGAATAGCTCTAGTATTCAATACTCTCCGTCATAAAGGTCTTGAAATCTGGTACTCGATCCCGAAAACAAAATAGTTTTATGAAAACTATTAAATCATTCATCAAACATTTAAATAAGCTACTTATTTAATAATTATTATTACTGATGATGCCAACAAAATGGGCAAGGTGTTTGTGCCATGACTTTCATCAATCAAGATGTGATATATCCAGACGATAATGGGAGCCATGTTACCGTTAATCTAACCCCTAATATGTTTATTGTTGTGTGGACAACTCGCTAAACTATGCGACACATCGAAACAAGCATAGCTCATTATATTTAGCATATTGTTTCCTTTTCTGTATTGTCTTGTATATATTAAAATATCCTACCATATCGTATCGTATCGTTCACCTACACACAAATGAACAAATACTTAACGAAACACAAAATTAAGCAAATATCAAATAGAAGTATACATTTCAACCATTCATTATTCCTATTAGCTAATGTTTATACCTTCTTGCCAATGTTTATAACCACTCCAATCTTCTGTCTAACGTCCCAACACACACGCCTGTCAGCCAGACCTTTAACTAACATACACACACGCGCTCGCGCACACACGCACACATACGTACACCCTCACGCACGCAAACGCACATGTAGACAGAAACACGAATATACTTACACACTAAGAAACCCACACACGCGCAAACATAAACTCACATACTCCCCCACAAAAAAACACATCTACAGTCAGTCAGAATTCGTTAATTCGGACATCCTTTATCCGACAAATCAACCATCCGGCCACTTATTACCTATGACTTGTCTTGTTGATGATTGGGGTAGAGACCCCTGGCTATCGCTTATTGGGCACGACCTCTTTTTAGAGTTCTTCCAATCTTACTTTCTTATTCCGCTCGCCCTAAGAAACATAACACCAATCCCAGTCATTTTACATATTATCACGGAACCATTACATACATGAGATAGTATTTGCATTGTCCATTCGTCATATTATCTGCATTTTTTCCCCACGATAATATAGCAGCCTACTTCAGACTTAAGAGGCTTTAATATAATTAAATGTTTTCGTTGTATAAAGTTAGAAAGAAAGACTTCATACTTAAGTTAAAGACAATATTGAAACATAAACAACGGTCATACTTGTTTATGCTGAATATTGTTTAAATAATTATTGATTTACTTGTTTATTTGATGCTTGTACTTAACCATTGGCATTATTTCTTATTGAAATCAAGTTGGTTTGTTGGTCTAAATAACTTAATGTTAGGCAGTATGCATAATACGAAGCTATCAAAGCCAGCTTCCTAGGTAGGTTTTCAGTTCCCATATTCGTAAAGAAAAAATAATGATTAGTTAGATTGCTTTGTGCCGGATTTATCAAACCGAAATATTTATTTAGTAACAAATTGGAGCAAGGATACTTTGGGCAAATACAAAGATGATATTCACACCAAAACGTATTATACCTGATTCAAATGCATTGGCCTCTATATAGAGTGCTGCTCCTCAATTATAAAACTTGAATTAACCAATTATGTTCATAGCTATAATTGTTCAGACGTTGAAAGGGTGTTTCTATTTAAATAAAAATAACTTCATTGATAGAAGCGAATATTTGAATAGGGAACGCTATGCCAAAACATGTACTTGTTGTAAGAGTATTCGCTTCCGACATATATATGTAAACCTGGGTATTATAAACACCCACATAGTTCGTAGAAAATGTCAAATATGCCATTTATTCAAGTATGAGCACGATTATGATTTATTAAAACAAATCGCATAACCTGGTAAGACTTCGGATCAAACATTACTATTCTTTCAATTATTTATATGTCTTAAATGTGTGCGAAATGTGTCTTTTACATTTTGAGAGTAGAATGATTCATTGATAAACCATGTTGTTATATATCTTCGAAACAACAAATCTGCTGCATAATAATGAGAAAATCGTATTTAGCAGATTATGCTATTTCCATTCAGAAGGTTGCCAACAAACCTAAGCCTATGTACTAAACACATTTTATTCAATACTACTATCAAAGGAATATTATACTTGTGGAATTATGCCTTTGTTTGGATGCTTCATCAGCCATGGGTCAAATATGTGTAAAACAAGAAGCATTTTGAATTGAATATATTATCTGTAAAGTATAAAATTACAATCATGCAGTTATGGATGTGTGATCTGAAATTATCCAACGTATATAATAATCAAAATATATTGTTGCAGGTCAGAACCCATCCAAATAATTGTATATACCTACCTAACGTATTGAACATACACTAATACATCAACAATATCAACAACATTGATAACAAAGACACAAATCAAAATGAATCAAACTTACTCAGTTATTGCAGGTAAACGTACCTTTAGTAACATGCTCACCTTTTATAAATTTGCAGACCTGGCACATATTTAATATTTTCATTTCCTTTAACAGTTGGGTATTAATGTCTTTATATAACACATAACACGATTTAGATATTGAGTCAATGTTAAGTAACATCTTACTCGCTAATGACACTTCAAGTTGACTAATGATTTTAAAGGAATATAACTTTGTCGGATTTATAAAGGTTCAATGTCACAGCGTACACAAAACACTAAATGCGTCACACAGGAGCTTTGACTGTGGTGCACATATAACGTCAAAACATTGTGAATACTATACTTGTATATCTGTCAGCCCTTTAAACATGCGATATTTGCCTACTGAATGTCTCTTTGGCAGAATAATATCAACCAAATTACTTGCATGAAGAAATTAATTTATTATCGATTGGACCAAGGCAAATGAATTGATTAATGTTAGGATGAATTTCTGGTATTGTATTTACTGACTTCTTCCATAAATAACTAATACATTCTTAAAATAACATTTATTGTACATTCTCTTGTCTTTTTTGCTGGATATATCCTTTTGCGCGCCAAGCCATATGCATAATGTTAGTGAGAAATTACATATTCACGGATTCTTATACCTAACCAATGACATCTTTGACATTATATTCGTTTACTTACAAATAATAATTTAAGAGTCATGTGGTCTAGAACTAAGCCCCAAGTGATCCACCCCATCATATTCTGTGTTCATGCATGATTCGTTTTATTTAATTATTTTCTTCTGTGCAACACCATTATAGAGTCCAGTGTAAAACGTTATCCTATTTCGAAGTGGTTAGCTGGTAGATCGATTAAACCAGATATACATAGCCTGAAGTTATTTTGATCTCAGTGATTGTACAGTGTGTCAAAAAGAAATTGTTTGTATTTTCCTGATACTTTGAAAACCTCTATTAATATTATGCACAAAAATGATAGTTAATTGTGAAACACAAAGGAATTTACTTAGCATCATCACTGAAGTAGCAAACATGTGTGAACATATGTCATCGAAACAATTGATTATCAGCGTCCTCTTGATGATTTGCATGAACTAAAACATATTCAATACACTGGTGATATATTATCCCGGAATGGTTTTAGTGTTCGTTAATTTTGACCGCCCAAACTAGGGAGCGAACATACACACTCATTAACACAAACAATACAAATACACACATACACGCACACAGACACATACATGCGTACATATACACTCAGATACACACGCACAAACACAGCTAACAAGTGTTTTTTGATCAAGTTTAATAGCAATATTGCCGAACTCAGAATTACAGATTTAAAGAAATAGTAGTATACTATACGTTTTCTTAGTTAACTTGAATTGACATTGGTAATTGTTCTATATATTGTTTATAATGCTACCCATTAATGTTTTTTTTAAATTATATTTTATCGTATTGTTAGGCAGTATGCATAATACGAAGCTATCAAAGCCAGCTTCCTAGGTAGGTTTTCAGTTCCCATATTCGTAAAGAAAAAATAATGATTAGTTAGATTGCTTTGTGCCGGATTTATCAAACCGAAATATTTATTTAGTAACAAATTGGAGCAAGGATACTTTGGGCAAATACAAAGATGATATTCACACCAAAACGTATTATACCTGATTCAAATGCATTGGCCTCTATATAGAGTGCTGCTCCTCAATTATAAAACTTGAATTAACCAATTATGTTCATAGCTATAATTGTTCAGACGTTGAAAGGGTGTTTCTATTTAAATAAAAATAACTTCATTGATAGAAGCGAATATTTGAATAGGGAACGCTATGCCAAAACATGTACTTGTTGTAAGAGTATTCGCTTCCGACATATATATGTAAACCTGGGTATTATAAACACCCACATAGTTCGTAGAAAATGTCAAATATGCCATTTATTCAAGTATGAGCACGATTATGATTTATTAAAACAAATCGCATAACCTGGTAAGACTTCGGATCAAACATTACTATTCTTTCAATTATTTATATGTCTTAAATGTGTGCGAAATGTGTCTTTTACATTTTGAGAGTAGAATGATTCATTGATAAACCATGTTGTTATATATCTTCGAAACAACAAATCTGCTGCATAATAATGAGAAAATCGTATTTAGCAGATTATGCTATTTCCATTCAGAAGGTTGCCAACAAACCTAAGCCTATGTACTAAACACATTTTATTCAATACTACTATCAAAGGAATATTATACTTGTGGAATTATGCCTTTGTTTGGATGCTTCATCAGCCATGGGTCAAATATGTGTAAAACAAGAAGCATTTTGAATTGAATATATTATCTGTAAAGTATAAAATTACAATCATGCAGTTATGGATGTGTGATCTGAAATTATCCAACGTATATAATAATCAAAATATATTGTTGCAGGTCAGAACCCATCCAAATAATTGTATATACCTACCTAACGTATTGAACATACACTAATACATCAACAATATCAACAACATTGATAACAAAGACACAAATCAAAATGAATCAAACTTACTCAGTTATTGCAGGTAAACGTACCTTTAGTAACATGCTCACCTTTTATAAATTTGCAGACCTGGCACATATTTAATATTTTCATTTCCTTTAACAGTTGGGTATTAATGTCTTTATATAACACATAACACGATTTAGATATTGAGTCAATGTTAAGTAACATCTTACTCGCTAATGACACTTCAAGTTGACTAATGATTTTAAAGGAATATAACTTTGTCGGATTTATAAAGGTTCAATGTCACAGCGTACACAAAACACTAAATGCGTCACACAGGAGCTTTGACTGTGGTGCACATATAACGTCAAAACATTGTGAATACTATACTTGTATATCTGTCAGCCCTTTAAACATGCGATATTTGCCTACTGAATGTCTCTTTGGCAGAATAATATCAACCAAATTACTTGCATGAAGAAATTAATTTATTATCGATTGGACCAAGGCAAATGAATTGATTAATGTTAGGATGAATTTCTGGTATTGTATTTACTGACTTCTTCCATAAATAACTAATACATTCTTAAAATAACATTTATTGTACATTCTCTTGTCTTTTTTGCTGGATATATCCTTTTGCGCGCCAAGCCATATGCATAATGTTAGTGAGAAATTACATATTCACGGATTCTTATACCTAACCAATGACATCTTTGACATTATATTCGTTTACTTACAAATAATAATTTAAGAGTCATGTGGTCTAGAACTAAGCCCCAAGTGATCCACCCCATCATATTCTGTGTTCATGCATGATTCGTTTTATTTAATTATTTTCTTCTGTGCAACACCATTATAGAGTCCAGTGTAAAACGTTATCCTATTTCGAAGTGGTTAGCTGGTAGATCGATTAAACCAGATATACATAGCCTGAAGTTATTTTGATCTCAGTGATTGTACAGTGTGTCAAAAAGAAATTGTTTGTATTTTCCTGATACTTTGAAAACCTCTATTAATATTATGCACAAAAATGATAGTTAATTGTGAAACACAAAGGAATTTACTTAGCATCATCACTGAAGTAGCAAACATGTGTGAACATATGTCATCGAAACAATTGATTATCAGCGTCCTCTTGATGATTTGCATGAACTAAAACATATTCAATACACTGGTGATATATTATCCCGGAATGGTTTTAGTGTTCGTTAATTTTGACCGCCCAAACTAGGGAGCGAACATACACACTCATTAACACAAACAATACAAATACACACATACACGCACACAGACACATACATGCGTACATATACACTCAGATACACACGCACAAACACAGCTAACAAGTGTTTTTTGATCAAGTTTAATAGCAATATTGCCGAACTCAGAATTACAGATTTAAAGAAATAGTAGTATACTATACGTTTTCTTAGTTAACTTGAATTGACATTGGTAATTGTTCTATATATTGTTTATAATGCTACCCATTAATGTTTTTTTTAAATTATATTTTATCGTATTTGTGCTGATGATCAAATCAACAATGAATACTCGGCAAGTAAAAAGCAGAATTCGGAACTAATACTTATAATATTAGTTAAGATTTATAACAATTGAACTATGAAATCCATGCCACATTTAAAAGAAACTAGCAGCTCAATAGAACTTTCATAATATTGCGATTTCATCTCACTCAGGTTTAGTTTTTCATTTTTATTAAATTTCCGGTTGCAGAGGTAGCAGAATTAGATAAACATAATATTACGCAAATGTGGAAATCGATAGACCAATGTCATACCCGACTCTTATTCTGGTATTTATAATTTTAACGTAGTAACTATTTACATTAGTATTGGTAATATTGATATTACATTATTATTAAAACAGTTGTTATTGATGTTATTGTTGCATTCATAATATAAGGAGCATATTTTATTTTATAAATTGTATTTGAGCTACATGGGCCCAGACTATGTTTTAATTATGTTTAAATGTAATGCGCATTAGAACAATTAAAATTGAATGATGCGATATATAACCTATTATTATTATTATTATTATTATTATTATTATTATTATTATTATTAGTATTATTATTATATTGCAGAAACAGAATAATAAGGACAATTTCTTCTTCTGACGTACTATACAAAAAGCCAAAACTGGTTAGGTCATGTGGTAGCCTTGGGCTTCAGTTACTATAGTGACAGATTATAAAAGAAATTAGTTCGGTGATTATCGGTGACAAAAAGGTTAATTTATCATGTTCATAAGAAAGCAAAACATTTTAGACACCAATGGTCTACATTACGATTTCTAGCTATGGTAAGATAGTGTGGAGCGTGTGATAATCTTAATGTCGACCAGAAGATTCACAAGATAAGATGAATACCGCAATCAGTTAACGATATTTCGGAAGAAATGCTATATTCTTAGGTGGGTGTCTCTAATGTACTTCCTGAGTTTATAGGCAACTTTCAATACGATATTATTATGCTCATGTTATATCAGGTCAGTTATGAGTATATTTATATTACAAGCCTAATCATTCCTCATTAAAGCTAGTTTTCAAAAAGTGTATATATTTATTAAAATCATTTAAAAAAATTAAGCCTAAATTGCCAATGCATCAAAATACTAGTTTATGAATATATTAGCTTTCATGAAATAGCTATTAATATCGATAACCTCACCTTCATAATTGATGGTAACGTTAGCACATTTTGTGCATTATTAAATATCATAATTATACACATAACGAATTTAACCACTGCCTATATCATAAAATATATATATATTTAATTTAAAAGGTAATTAAGATGCAATTCAGAAAAAGATAAACTATTAAAAACGTTCATAATCATTTACCATACAACTAAAACATATAAGAAGACATTAATTGTATAGAATTAATTTAATAAAGCATATACTTGGTTAAATTAGTTTAGCTTATTTAGTCACAACAGGAGTGGCAATGTTGTAATAGAAAACTACTTCAATTTCAATGTTCATTACATAATAGTATTTATCATCTTGGAAGTGTAAGACTGCAGCATAAAACAAACAAATATTATTAAATAATGTAAATTATTTGATTAATAAACTTAATGTGATATGCTCCTTAGCATAAATGACACAACACTTAGAGATGAATTTAAACATATACGTTTCCTCATAATAGTTATTAGTTTGGAAAGACAAGCTTAATTTGAAATTCATGCTAATTATGACCTCCAAAAAATTAATATCTGAATTGGCCTGAGAAGTATCTTTATAAAATCAGGTATGTTCCTACTATTGATTATGTTATAGCATATAGGCAATCCGTATACATAAAATATCTACTGTTGTGTTCTCATATCGATTGGACATCTATTTAAAGAATATAGTATAATACAAAGTACTAGTGAAATCCAACTTCTCCAGAAAGCTACATTACTAAAGGTTTCTCAATAACTATTATAGTAATATACGATTTGAATTCAGTTTATTGAAGGAGCAACTGATATGATGTTTCCCTAGTATTTCCTGTATCGACCCAGCGGATACAAAAGTATAATTATTTTCTGATTTTGTTCCTTTCCTTGGGAACTGCAGCGCTCACATAATAGCATTAAATATATATTTTGCATCAGGAGTCTCGCAATCGAGGAAAGCGGGAAAGAAGCAGAGCACCTCGCCCTTGACGCAAAAATGTGAGTAGATAATCTCGTTCGCGGCTACTGACACGTCCAGTTATCGGACATACATAATAGTGATAAACTTGGCTGTATGCAACAACTCCTCGATGTCATTGGCTAAAACATAGGCATTCATAATCTGTAATTGGTTTCGATTTAGTGTTGCTATGTTGTGCCCATAGATGAATAACTTTCTCAGGCGATCAAAGAATTTAAGTTCATATGTTGTCTAGTTCTCTCTCTGTCTCTCCCCCCCCCCTCTCTCTCTCTCTCTCTCTTTCTCCCTCTCTCCCTATCTCTCTCTCTATCTCTATCTCTCTCTCTCTGCTGGATTCGCAACTGGTTTGGCATTTAGATTTGTATAAATATCTGATTTGATAAGTACACAGTCCGTCTTGTTCTATATGTAAAATATAAACACAACGACTTCTGCGCACGCGTGACGAGACTCAAGTTCACTTCCGTCGTTTGACGTATGTAAATATTACTGGCACTTCTAATACGGTATAAGCGGTTCGCGCAGATTCCGAGTTGAAGTAATCAGAATTCGGTTTTTTGTACACTATAAATACGTACAGCTTTTTTTCTGCGTTTTGGATTGTTGAGCTTTTCTCGGAATATATTTTTGTTTTGTAAATGTCTTAAGAGCTAAAATGACATGCATAAATATGATGAACAGTAAATATGCCTATATCTTAATCCAATCATAATGTTTTATTAATTATTTGTAATGTGAAGCTTGTTAATTATTTGCACTTATTCTTATTCACATTTTTGTATACTTTTAGTCAATCTCCTCCTTCAAATAAAGAGATACAAACCCATGCTGTGTCTCTGGGTGAATTGACATTGAGCATATCTGAATGTAGATCCAACATTAACAGTTAAAATATAGTATGATATGTTTCGTCACAATAGAGTTCAAATGTGTATTTGCTTTTGAGATATACAACGCTAGTGGTTTGCGAGCTATAAAATATACCACAGGAACTTAACCAAATAACAAAAAGTTGGGCATATAACGAAACTGATGGAATAATTGATTATGTTTGATTGGTTGATTAGCTGGTGAAAATATTGATTGGTGTATTTATTTAGGCACCGATTCCTTGAACAATTGTTTGGTTGTCTGCTTGCTTACCTCATTGAATAAAGAAGCGAAAATGTTGTTATGAGAATCTGCTAGTATGAATGATTGATCACATTGACATTACTAGTATCATTAATTATTATTATTATTATTATTATTATTATTATTATTATTATTATTCTGTTTATTTGTATTATTTTAGCTGTTATTATTATTATTATTAGTAGTAGTAGTATTAGTGTTAGTATTTGCCTCCCTATGTGTGCTAACATTTTGTGCAGGTTTGTGTGTGTAGGGTGTGCTTGCACCTGCGTGTTTGTTTGGTTAACATGTAATATTGTAGGCCAAACGAGCAATACAGTTAAATCGGTTGATTCTTTTATTGGATCCAGTTGTAATTATACAGCCTGTAGTAATTTTTGAAGATTAAAATCTAGCTTGAATAACATTAATGTATTTTGTTTCCTTGTGTATTGATGGCAGCTCGTGAAAGATAAATTGTAAAGTTGATGGACTGAAAAAAGAACTTGATATGGTCCGGTGCTTACTAGTGTTTGTATGATTTATCTAATATTAATCTAAAATAAAGTTGACAATTTTAGCAATACAATTCCAGGTACTCTCCTCGATAAATGTAAGAATGACATATGTATGGCATATTATATGTTATAAGTGTTATTCGATCGAGAAATATATTTTTTAGATAAACAGATACATGAATACAACACACGCCTAGATAAGAATAGATAAATGAAACAAATAAATGCCCCTTTCTGAACCCTGCGATAGCCATTATGTGGTTACCAGCGGAAGAGTATTCTCTCGTCCACAGGGAATTTTTGTTTTTATTGCGCAGACTTTTTTTTCTATGAAAGCAAACACAAATTGTTAAAACTCGATACTTAAATCACACTCCTACTTTTTCTAATCTAATCGGTTGGATGATAATAAAATGGTCGTTCCCTTTGACTAATGGTTGTTCATCTGAGAAGGGACACATATTACATCAACTTTGTTCCCGTCAGTGGTTTTAAAAAAAATATCGCATTATGTCTCTTAGGGGCAAGTTCAATTGCTTCAATAATGAGATTAAACGATGAAGTTTCTGGGGAAAATGGCATCTTTGTTTCAATGAAAGCCCAATGAAGCCAAGGGAAATTGAAAATTGAAAGTTATGAAAGTAATAACACGTTATTTGCAGCATTTCATTTTACATAACGTCGAGTGCCAGGAGTGTGAACTGTAGTCATTCAAACCTTCGAAGATTTGCGACATCATCGTATTTGGAGAAGAACGGTCTGGTGCAATAACATTATGTTCTCACCCTGTAAGGTGTTAAAGTCCCTGGTTCGACAATTAACTAGTTTTTATATTTGTATAATACTGGTTTGCAGAGACATGGTAATGATGTCCTATGATACAAATATTCACTATTAGCTTGTAATACGACTTCAGCGTTCAAAATAAAATTTGGCATTTATCAAATTATTATTGAGTTTAAACGGGGGTTAAATACTCGCAAGCACTAATTATGAATACAACTTCAGCTTAGTAGTTTAGTATATATATATCTCCCAATTAAACGACACCAAGTAGGTTATATTGCAGTTCGGTATGCTATATTTCATCATATGGCTGAAGAAAATTATCTCGTCAATTTCAAAGAACAATATTTTAATCGATAAAATGTGTTATTACTCTATTTGACTCTGTTACAAACTTCAATAGTTTTAATCAGCCCTAATATTAAAGGTTCATGACTGATGCTTCTTTTAATCGTGTCACGAATTAGATAATTTATTTCAGGCATTTCAAATCTATTTGTGGTATCCTAATTTATAACTAAATTCCATCCTTCTATTTTAATATAATAATATGTTAGGTATTCCGATATTTCTTACAGCTATTGGCTTTTAAATCTAGATACCAACTAATAAATCTTGCAGCTTGTTGTATGTCAGCGTAACACATTAGTGGCACACGCATTAACCCAGTTATCATATTCGTTGTAGTTACAAAGCTATGTCAATTGAGAGCATACCAGGTTAAAACAGAACGTCATTTCAGTAACCTAAAGGTCGATATGCTGAAGTGCCACATTTACACACTGTTGTGCTTTTGTTATTGCGATAGGACCAGACGAACTGAGAAGTCAACGCTGTACCATTCCTTAATAGACTGTGCATCCACGTATACATAACAGCCTTCTCTGTGGACTGTAACCAAGGTTTTACCGATGATTCTATTTGGCAAGAGTAAAAAGAGAAATAGGTAGCTACTCAGAGTATTATCAATACCATAAAATAGATATCTCTGCCGTTCATGTTGACAGCGTGACACTGAAATTTGGCGAAACTGTTTTTGGCGAATATATTATTGAATATAAGCCATAATTAAATAATCTGGAAATATCAATGGCATAAGCAGATAGGTGCGTGTTATAAAAGTTTGTGGCTGGAAGAATGACCGGCTCTCGATGTAATGGCACCGGAATATTTCTCGGATAGTTCAGCTATTAGATAAGTTACACCAGTGAAACTTGTGTATTTTGCATATAATGTAACATAGATTTAATTTATATTAATATAAATTGATTATATTTAGTTATTTTGTATTTCTTGTACTTTCCTTTTAACTTCTCATTTGACGCTCTATATTATCGCCCACTCCAGTGTTTCCCACAATAACTCGGTTTTTGCTTGTGTATGTTTTGTTTTATTTAATTTTTTTAAATTTTCACTTATTTTATTTCTATAATTATAATGAATTATAGTAGAAATCAGTTGTTTGCATTACGACCCTATAGTGGTAATACCATTTGTTTAGCGATACGCCCACGTAGTGGAAAACATCCAAAGCAGATTGGGTATGATGCCAGTAATTTGATCACTGTACCAATATCATCATATAATGGCACAGCTGTACAAAATGTAAGTATTGGTCTTATTAACTGTCAGTCTTATTAACTGTTGTTAAGGATATGGATCTTGGTGTTCTTGTCATTACAGAGACTCGGCTGACTGGTAAAGTTTCAGACCAGAAAATTGTTGGTGATGTGACTCCAGCTGGATATTCATACCACCATGCAGCTCGGATTCACAAAAAAAGGTGGATGAGTCGGCATTCTTCTCCGTGATTCTTTGAAGTGTGAATTTTTTGAAAAGTACCAATTGACTTTTATATCTGGGGGGATAAGTGTTCATGTAGCTATTATCTACCGATTACACCCCACTGAGAAAAATGGCCTGAAAGCAGCAGATTTCTTCAAAGAATATTCGGTACTTGTTGACTCTCTTGCTACCAACAGTGGTCATCAGTTAATCTTAGGTGATTTCAATACACATTTGGATTGCCAGAGGAATGCAAATACCAAACAACTGGCTGACATTCTTAGATCTGCCAATCTCAGGCAGCATGTCCAAGAAAGAACACACAGACATGGTCACATCTTAGATCTTGTCATCTCCCGTGATGATGACAATTTGATTAAAGGTGTGTCTGTGTCTTCCATGCTGTCTGAGCATTTCCTTGTTGACATTAATGATTTTTTACAGAAACAATCTGTTTCAGCTAAAGCTATTTTATATAGAAGATATAAGTCAATTGACAAGGAGGCTTTTCTTGCCGATCTGCGGGTCTCTTCTCTGGTATTACATCCACCGGATGATGTGGATCATCTAGTGGATCTCTATGATAATACATTGAGAGACATTATAGATCAACATCCACCTTTAAGGACAAATGAAATGCCAAGCAGACCAATGCTTCCATGGTATAATAAGAACATACAGGCTGTAAAGAGACACATACGGTATTGTGAGCGGCAGTTTGTGTGTTCATTTTGAAATGTTCAAGGTCAGTAAAATTCTTGTTAAAAATAACCCGTTGCCTCTGCTAAATCTGAATATTATAATAAAAAGATCATAGCATCTAAGGGAAATCAAAGGACTGTTTTCAGTGTTGTGAATAAAGTATTACATAACAATCAAACTGTCCTCCCAAATAATATCAACTCAGATAAAGATATGGCCCATTGTTTTAATAAATTCTTCTATCAAAAGATATTAAATATACATAGTGGGTTATCACAGGGTAACCATTGGTAGAAGATTCCTGCATATCCATGATGGATACATTTGAACCTTTTAAAGACACTGATATCAGACCGTTGCTCAAAAAGTTATCTAATGCTTTCTGTGCAATTGACTCTTTGCCTACATGGCTTGTGAAAGATTGTCTGGGTGTTCTGATTAACCCAATTACAAATATAGTTAATAAATCATTATCTTTCGGTGTTTTCCCAAGATCCATTAAAAACCTGCCCTTGTAAAACCATTAATAAAAAAAACACTCTATGGACTGTAATATTCTAAACAATTATAGACCTGTTTCAAATCTTACATTTTTATCTAAAGTTATAGAAAAGGCAGTTGCTTTCCATCTAAACACATATTTAATCAATAATAACCTTAATAAATCACTACAGTCTGCCTATAAAAGTGGTCACAGCACTGAAACAGCCTTGGTTCGAGTGAAAAATGATATTATGATGTCAGTTGATCAATGTAAGCCAGTAATACTTGTTCTTCTGGACCTGTCTGCTGCATTTGATGCAGTTGACCATAAAGTTCTTTTCTCTAGGTTAAAAGACATGTTTGGTCTGTCAGGTAGAGTACTTGAATGGTTTAGATCCTCTCTGGAACAACGCTCCCAGAGAGTGTCTGTTCATGGTATTTTATCTGACATTCAGTTGTTGTTATCTGGTGTACCATAGGGTTCAGTTCTTGGTCCTCTAGTTTTCACAATGTATACCCGTCCTCTTGGGATCATTGCGCAGCGATATGGGGTTAAATATCACTTGTATGCTGATGACACACAGCTGTATATATCACTGGATCCTGACAATGAGTTAAATTTCTCCTCTTACTTGAAGAATTTAGAACATTGGAATGCCGATATTCGGCTATGGATGACTCAAAATCTTCTAAAACTAAATGATAATAAAACAAATATTTTATATTTGGCATCACCACATTGTGTTAAATCCCTAAAGACACCAGCATTACAGATGGGTGCATCTTCGAATACCTCTAATGGGTCAGTAAAAAATCTAGAGGTTATTTTTGACCAATGTATTAACATGCATGAACATGTCACATCAGTATGCCGAGCTGCCTACTACCATCTTAAGAACATCCACTGTTTAAAAGCATTCTTGACACAAGAATCATTTGTAACTGTAGTTCTTGTCTTTGTTACATCTCATATAGACTATTGTAACTCCCTGTTATATGGCATATCTAATTATAACATTAATCGCGTTCAGCGAATTCAGAATAGTGCAGCTTGCATTGTAACAAATACTAGAAAATATGATCATATCACCCCAATTCTTCAAAAACTACATTGGATACCAGCGTATCCATTTTATGATTATGTTAATAACTTATAAATCTATTAATGATATGGCGCCAGAATACCTGTGTGAACTGGTTTCCATTAGAAAGTCATCCCGAAAACTCAGGTCATCCAGTCAGATACTATTGCAGGTGCCATTGTCTCGGCTCAAGTCATATGGTGATTTTGCCTTTAGTGTTGCAGCCCCCATTTTGTGGAATAAGTTGCCTGCAAATATTAGAAAGGCGTCGTCTCTTGGAAATGTTAAGTCTCTTCTAAAACACTCCCATTTAAGGTCGCTTTCACAGATAAATAATTATTATCTTTTAAATCATTACATGGTTTTTACAGACATTATATTGGGTATTATTATATTACATATTATTTGTACAGCGCCTTTGAATGGCTCCTGCTAGTAAGGGCGCTTTATTAAATATACATTATTATTATTGTTATTAAAACCTAATTAAGTCATCCCATCTGTGGTAAATAATTAATTTCGTTTCTGTTTAGAATATATATATATATATATATATATATATATATATATATATATATATATATATATATATATATTCATTTTACTCAACATAACTCTGTGTACAACAGAGATAAATGCAATGTACAAAAGTCGACAAAACAAAATTACATATTATGCCTGGTTCACATTCTACACTTTTCCGTCCTATCTTTGAGGCATCGTAGATGGTTACGGGTTACAGCATGCGTTTTCACACTAAGTGCTAGCGTCGTCCGGTTTCTCGTATGGGCCCTCGGCGAAAGGCCGGGGTAAAGCTCAACTGAACATGCACAAAGATGGTAAGGACATCTTGCAGTTTCAGTGCAGTTACAGTGCAGTCAGACTGCTTCAGTGAAGGGCTACGCGGAGATGGTGCAGTGACCGTGCAGCCTCCGTGCCGTTGTTACTAATAAGGAACTGCTGGATATTACCTATATATGCCCATCTGAAACATGTTTGGCCCACCTCAAGGAGGCTACCCCACCACTGTTCTGCTACTTTGATAATGCAGAGAGATGACTGCTCATGATCCGTGAGATTTCACGGTTACTGCATAGGCAGCGAGTAAATACGATAAATTTGCAAGGTCCTTACAATTGCCATAAGAGACGCCATTTTTCGAACGATTTTGTTTGCCCAATGTCCACCTATAATTATGCATTATCTTCTCACTGTGATAGTGCAAAACCAACCGTGACTTGTCTATAGGCTACGCTCTTACCATTTTTTTCAAATTTGTATAACTTCTCGCTGAACAAAATCGGGAACCGTAGACTCATCTGAGGCCACATGTGAATTAAACATTAGCAAGGACACATAACCTTTTCTATAGAAAAAAGACGCCCTTTGCGTACTTCTCAAAATCTCTTTTCTATTCGGTTGAGTAATACATAGTTGCTGTAAAGTATGTTTCTAAAGTATATATATATGGTGTACTATAATACATTCATGTTGTACAGCTGTTAGTCACATGTATATCATATATTTTGTTGAAATACAAGACTTGACATTATTACAGTTTCATCAGGCATAAAATAAGTCTGACCAATGTTGCGTACAGTGGTAATAATCCGGCAACTCATTTGTATTCTTCTTCGTCGATTAACTTGACCTTACGGCAACAGGTGATTATACCCGTTAAGTTAACGATGATAAAAGAGCCACGTCTCGACCATCAACGACGGAATTCATCACACACGTTTGTTTTTCTTCTCGGGGGATGTACAAGTTATACTTTCATCTAACTGAGTAAAGCTTTCCTTCAATAAATAATATTGTAGAACGTCAGCATCGAGGGACTGGCACGGCTGCCAAGTATTGTTAAATTAATGAATTGGCTGATCGATGGCTTCGCTAATCTCAAGGCTGCAACGTTCGGGTGTTTTCATGTTTAGGGTGCTGTAGACTGGCGTCAAACAAAGGGCACCTACGTTTTGTTCACCGTTTTAGGCCGTAACTGGTAGCTAACTCTAAGATACTGATAAATTGACTGCGTGAATTGTAATTGAATTAAGTCATAGTTCCCTTAGATTTGTAATGAATAATCATTTGATGTAGCTCACTGTGGAATAGTCTAAAAGCGGGTAGAGAATTAGCATAGGATGTATGCAAGAAAGCTGATAAGGCTTGTGTAAGAAGAGAGGAACTGAAGCATCGGCATAAGGCAACAGAATGAGGAACTGGGATAAAGATCGCCATAATAAATAAAGTTACACCAGAATAGACCAGGACATAAACTCTCGAGATAATCGGACTGGATCAAATAAAAAACCCAAGGAAAAATAATGTTGAAGAGGCAAGTGCAATAAACACGAATAGCATAAAGTAAGAAGTAATGCAATTCATAATACATTAAACATTCGCATATATACAGATTTGGCAGCCGGATTTGCTCCCACGCTGAGCCTCAATACATCGTTATTTTAATTTATCATTATATGCTACCTGTTTCTCGAGATACTTGGGTCTCCAAACAAAATGATTTAGTGTTTCTTCATCACCAAGTGATCAGGCAGGAACATAACTCGGTGGTTGCTGTTCATTACAACCCATTACTTTCACGATTACACAAGGTGTTTTATTATGTATTATGTTTTATCATGCCAGAGATAGAACTGATTAACCAATTGACGGTCTGACGTCTTTTTTATACACATGATGATCTGTTAGTTTATTGGTTCTATGAACATGCAAAGAAAATGTGTTAACACACTATTTAAGAGGTTGCCACAATTAAAATCAAGCATTTAAGTTTAGCTCATGTTGTTTTCTCACGATGAAGCCTAAGTTAGTCACACAACCGTTAATCGTGCATGGCTTCTTACTGTCACCGCCGTTTTAACTCCAGCTCCTAACAATCCTGATTGGCCAGCAGTCAGATGGCAAGCAGGCAATTAGGTTAACTCATGCGATAGTGAACATAAACAAGGTTACATGTTCTCCCCCGTTCAACATACGGGATGATAAACTTGAGCATTAGACGGAGATCAAATATCGAAGTAAAGAGTTGGGAGTTGGTTATAGAAGAACGATATAATTTTAAAGCATAGCAATGATTTGAGACTGTACAAAATTAGTCTATTAACAATGAAGGTCAAATCAGAGAGGGAGTCGGAGTTGGGACTTTGACTATATTATAATTAGCGTATATAACATACATACCTTACCTAGGTCTACCCATGATACACATACTTTCGTTACTAAATTTATATTTGATTGATCTAGAATTATTACATATCTGAACTACAAAGCCGAAATCTGCCAAGTAACTTCATTTAGTTACACATTACTAAAGCTAATGATGCTAATAAATCATCCCAATGTATTATAAATGTGTATTAAGAATTGTGATAACACAATAAATTGGTGTATAATTGACTCTTCGATCTATAAATAGTTTGTACAAAAGTCGGCCTAGTCTATGCAACGTCACCGAAGTAACTTACGAGCAGAATTGCAACCTGGATTAACAACAAGCCTGTTCATGTTGTGCAAAATAGCAGTTGGTCATATAAATGTATGTGTATTAACTTGTTTATGTTTGCTCGAATATCAGGTTCACTTCCCTTTCATTAATGCTCCTCCCCCCCTTCAACCCAAAGGAAAATACTTGATTTTTAGGTACTTTTTAATCGTAGGCAAATTGTTCTGGTTCTAACATTTTATTGTTAAATAGCTTATCAGTTAGGGTTTATATTACCAGCATCTTATGGATTGTGCGTATGTATGTAACCCTACCAAACCCTACCAATCATTTGTAATAAAATATATATATTAATACGGTTTTGTGATGCCAAGGTTTGGTCCTCCATAAGTAAAATGTTTAGCAAGATAGTTCAATACATCCTTGTTTTCTATTTTGTTACTAATAATAATTAATAAGTTGTATATCCAAACTCTACAAACATAATTCATGAAGTGGGCTAATTGTCCAGTACCCAAAGTAACTAATGCAGGCCATGCTTTATGAATAGTGTTGTATAGCTTATAATTAATGATCCCAGGTATTTGATGAGCCGCGTTAATTTATTCATTCAATCTGAACATACTTATCTTAAGTTTGTCTGTTACAATAGGAACATGCAACTACCACATTAACATATAAGAGCTAAGCTAAGCCTAGTACGTATCATCGGACTTAATGTCAATCATAATATTATAATAAAGCCGGTAGACCACATGACCGTACCATATATACATAGGTAACCATTAAAACATATACCATGGAGGTAACACTTGATAATTAGCAATAACAAATATGTGAATTAAATTAGCTCATAACATCATAACGTGAAACAAATTAATTATATGTCAAGTGTTCTAAATATATTGTACATATTAACGAGACTCAAAACCTTGAAGGTTTAGATAATGATGGTGATGATGATTGCTATCTTACGGCTACGTTTGTGCAAATGGTAGGCAAAATGAGCCAAGCGACATCCAAAGTTAATGAAGGGAAGTCAACGATGAAACACCCTTCAGATATACCTACACCAAGATTCGAACTCAGGTAGTAGTGAATATTTAGTCACATATATTGGCATTTAATGTAATAATGTGAATTTCCTCAAAACGAAACGAGTCAAGGAAAAGTTTATCAAGTTAATGATTTGGTCGACATCATTCATCACAGCAGATGACAAGCAGCTAATGGTATCCACCAGAAGACGACATGTCAGAAAGAATGACACACAGACAAGTAGATAATCCTTCCTCCTTTGAGATATATACATTCCCGCCATGTTGATGGGTCCCACGAGGGACCGTGTTCATTATACTGTCACGATGTGAAGTGCTTGGTAGTCGAGCAGAAGACGTCTGGAATTAAAGCGAAGAAATATATCATCTAATCACGTTGTTCCAACAATATGAGAGGGATTATTTATGCTTAGAGAGATTGGTGGCGGTGAAACTTGTGCTGAGCTAGTATGATTGGTATTAATCGTTGTTTGCTGTTAGCTCAAATTAACATAGATAAACAGTTTGACAGAGCTATACATATTTGTTGCTGACTTCAATGTACATGTATATTCATAACTAATAACTGAAATGGGACCATTTCGGAGACACGTATTAAAATATACAATATCGCTGTATCATTTATGTATATATGTATTTAGTAAACTATTTCAACTTTAAAATAGTTGATCCCTCTTGTTCAAAATTTAAAAAATTCCAAAGTATATTAAAAACTGGACTTGAAAATATTTAAGTCTGCTATCATAAACAAATAACATGAAACTAGTAAATTTAATAATTTTAGAACCTATGAGAGTCATGGTGTTATTGTGCATGATTCTTAAATAAACATACTGCAAAAATAAATTTGCTTGAGTACACACACACACACACACACACACACACACACACACATAACACACACACATACACACACACACACATACACACACACAAACAAAACAAAAAACAAAATAATAATATATATATATATATATATATCGTGATAAATGTTTTTAATTAAACAGGTATTTTAAGTATATGTGATTTATTATAAATAATAAGATAACTAAGTTATTTATAAACGGCCGTCTCAATTATAAAGTAACGAGCTTCTGTATTTCCAGTTGTTGTTGTTTTTTCGATATTCAGGGCACCTTTATTTCTTATTTTGTACAAAACCAGCACACATATGATAAATGTATGAGAGTGTAGGAATGTTCAGATATTTGGCTGTCAAACACTTGCATGTATTCAGATATAGAACTGGATTTATAATATACTTGTAATACAAGTTGTTGACCCATTATGGGTAATCAAAGATACACTCTTCTGTAATTTTGGTCTTCATATGCGTTAACCACTATGTGGTGAATCAAAATATGTAATATTTGATTGATTATTATTTAATATTTTAATGTTTGGGGTTATCACTAGCCGAACATTAGTATCAGCATCTTCTAAATTCTTCAATAAAGAGGAAAAATATAAGTCTTTGCAAGGCTCCATATAAGTCATAATTAAGTGAAATTATTTCAAAATGTCAATACGCTCACAAGCATCATATTTAGATCTTTAGATTAGAATAATTTGCAATTGAAGCAAGTAGAATATTTAAAATAGAATAAATGAGAGGGATGTAAATAGCAACCAATTCTAGATCGATAAATATAACATTTTAATAATAATAATAATAATAATAATAATGTATATTTAGGAGCCATTCAAAGGCGCTGTACGAATAATATGTAATATAATAATACCCCAAATAATGTGTGTAAAAACCATGTAATGATTTAAAAGATAATAATTATTTATCTGTGAAAGCGACCTTAAATAGGTGTGTTTTTAGAAGAGACTTAAAATTTTCAAGAGATGACACATTTCTAATATTTGCCGGCAACCTATTCCACAAAGTGGGGGCTGCAATACTAAATGCACAATCACCATATGACTTGAGCCGAGACAATGGCACCTCCAATAGTATCTGACTGGATGACCTGAGGTTTCGGAATGACTTTCTAATGGAAACCAGTTCACACAGGTATTCTGGCGCCATATCATTAATAGTTATTAACAAGGAAGGGGAGAGATTTAACTCATTGTCAGGATCCAGTGATATATACACCATCATTTGTTAACGAGACACACTGAAAACAAACTATCCTTTCAGTGATATTCACATGACCTTTACAATAGAAGCACTAGTGACTAGTCGTATTATCAACAGAGTATAATGTTTGCTAACTTCAGCATCCTGTAGTTAGTTAAAGACCTAAACAGCCATCATTTAAACAGACAGTTTTTTTATCCAGGATTTAGAGGTTCACTATCTACACAAAACTCAACACTTGTTATATACGGTCCAAAACAGGAACGTTTCACACGACAATATATTCTCCCTCCACCATTGGTTGTTTCACACTGAACCCGTCACACACACACACACACACACACACACACACACACACACACACACACACACACACACACACACACACACACACACACACACACACACACACACACACAAAACAAAACAAAAAACAGACAGGCAACCACTTTATTATCACACTTTGGGCTGGTAATTACTGAATTTTGGCTAACATCATAATACAGACACATGATTATAACAACTGTATATAAATATAATCCCAGTTAATGCAGAAAGAATCACGTTCACTATTACTTCATGGTAACTGATGCTTCGTGTTTATAACATTACCTAATATATCAATGAAGTCAGGACATTATAGATGTCTTGTATGGATAAATAATAATTAAGTAAATAAAGTAACTTTCTTATATATTATCTATTTATCTGCTTACGGTATATGCAGTAGTAGTAGTATTTATAAACGATTATTTTAAGGTTAGATCTACTTCTTTCCCTGCAATTATTTTATTAGCAGTAATTTATGTTACATATAATTATTACCATCAGGGTAAGGTCAATGGTATGATGTTCTACTGAACAGATATTTGTAAAAACTACACTATAACTGCTGAGTTACTCCAAATATGTTACTGCAGTTATAAAGAGTATAATGCAGATACATTTAAAATAGCTGTGCTTAGGAGTAAATTTCCCATGATTCAACTTCCGATAATGTCAACCAAAGAATACAAAAATTGATTATTATTGCAATAATGTTATTAAATAATACATACAATTTGGTTATGATAACAACTACAATAAAACAGAGTACCCTTTACAGTCTTTTAGACAAACAAAAATTAAGACAATCACCCAAACACAAACACAACAACATAATATAAGTAATCAGGGTTGGGGAACTTATATGATGAAGGTGATCGATTAAGATTACGATTACTTGAGAATACTATGAACACTCTGAATGTAATTGATTACGATTGCTAATACATTGTAAAGTAATTATGATTACAGTCATGATTGCAATATATATAACACAAACATTTTGTGTAATTCTTCATCAATTTGTACCCAGTTACATATATAATGCCGATATAAATATGCTAGATTGTTTACATGTTACTTTGTAAGAACCATATTCACTTTTTGGTATGTTCTTGAAATGAACCTGTGCAAGATTCGTGAATTTGTTTTGATATAATGAGATAAATATTCACCTGTGAGCAAAGGATCAAGTAATGGATTTGCCAAGAATACAGAGGTATTTATAGAGATCACTGAGATTAATGCAAACTGAGAGTAATGTAAAAAATATCAATTTAATTGCTTGAATAGATATGTTGCTTGTCATCCCGTATGCCAATCAGAGGCCACCATGTAGACTTGTGTATATTCACTAACTACGCATCTTTTAATTTATTTGACTGTCTGTCACCTGAATGCTGGCCAATCGGGTCGTTCAGAGCTGTAGTTAAAACGACGATATTACAACGAAGCTATGCACGATTGCTAGTGTGAAAACAACATCAGTGAATCGAAACTGCCTGTTTATATGACCATGATAGCGGCAATAACACATTACGATTTCGATTACAAAACAGTTAGAAATGACGATTCTGATTACTTGATATCATGTAATTGATAACAACCAATTATGAATAATGATTGCCATTACTCCAACCTTCATTATAATAAAGTTAACATGTTGCAGCCATTAAACACACATTGCTTTTCAATATATACTGATGAATCGGCAAAGTTTAATATTCGCCACGTTCGTTGTAACTTTAGGACGCTGTTCATCTTAGCGCCACCACTAAGGTGCCCCCATTAATTGGTGTATATGCTTTCCCACGATGCGACTTGTTCTATTATTGCCATGTCTCATTTCCATGCAATAAATCGCATTCGGCCTTGGCCATTCAGTCACCCCTTCGTCCCTTCTTAATGTCCCCTACACAAGTAGTTGGTCTTTTGATATTGCACTTCTTGGTGGCGGATTCCTGACACTGATACTTAAAGGCTTAGCTAGGAGATGTCGGTTATAGGTGTTGAACTACGACAATAATAGGAACATTGTATTCGTAGCATATACATAGGCGCCAAATCCTCAATGAATTTCGATTAACACCAAGCACTAAAATAATAGATCAGCTACGTCCAGAATGTTTGTTGCGAGACGGAAGTTGATAGAAATATTGGTTTGTAAAAGATACAAATATTCGTGCTCAAGACATGTGTGGATTATTCTTGCTGTGTTGGGTATAATATATATATATATATATATATATATATATATATATATATATATATATATATATATATATATATATATATATATGTATGTATGTATGTATGACTATCAGCGATTCTTGGGGGTATCACAATTTGTTATTTTTCTGAAAGTTTGAATCTTATTACCTCTCCTTATTCCATGATGTATACACTGGGAGTACGGAACTCTATTTGCTGTAACATAGACATAAGTTCATTTCTCGTTTTTCAGCCAATCCTCTCCCCCACCACCACTCCTATATCTCAGTATCCAGATATACACACGTGCTGTTACTCGATTTAGCTAGATACAACACCTAGTTCCATAGTATTCTAGCAACAATAATCTTCATTCGCAGTACTATATTGTCGTCCGCTCCTGACGTTATCGTGAAAACCTTCGCATTGTACATCCATTTAATTATATATACACAAGTCGACATAATACATTGTCCTCTATATGTGACATTCTACAGCCCAAACAGAGGAACGATTGTGCTCTAGTAACTTGTTAAAGTTTGGGGTAGAGGCCCCTTGTTGTCGCCTATTGGACACAGCCACCTAGTGTTGACTTCGTGCTCGGTTTAGGTGTAAACGTTATGTGAACTTTATTGCCTTGGTTTCTGGTCGTATTTGTTGTGACGACTACAATGAGCGGTGTAGTACTGCCATAAACATTATGCCCATAATACTGACATGCCATTATAGCACCCCGAGTGGTAGAGTTGTGAAGCTCTGTGTAATATGAGATTGGCAATGAGTGGTGTCTATTGTTGTCTTTGTAATCCATTGCAACAGTATTAGGCATAATATCAGCAACATTTGTGATGAGAGTTTCTACAGAGACAATATATTGGACATAGATATAATTGTTATTACAGTAAGAATGTATTGGTAGCTGCAGTGTTGTAACTTGACATATATCCGAAATAAACATCTTCAAATGTATTGTGCATAATCAATATTGGTATTGTGGGTCACGTTTGAATAGCCAATTGTCCCAACTCTTTTGATCTAAATTAGAAAGATTTATGATTTCAGCTTGAGATTTGTTCCTAATCGTTCTCTCTCTCCGGCCCATTCCCTCTGTCTTTCTGATTATCTGTGTGTGCGTATGTGTGTGTGCGCGCGGGGGGAGGGGACATTTGTATATATTTATATATTTGTCTGAATGTGTGTCCGGATGGATTCCGGCCTTTCTAACCAATTCCCGTCTCGCTATGAATATTCCCTGTGTCTTAAATTCTATATTTATTTTGACATACAACGTAAAACCAACTTTCCCTGGTTTCAACCACCTATATGTATACGAATGAAATGTTTCTATATATGTAATGGCTCTGCTCAAACGACATGTCGGTAACAATGAATGTGTTAATATGAATAATCTGGCACCAATACACGTCACAACAAAAGACTAGCTATTTCCGGAGGTTACATGAAGAGGAGTTACGTATGTTGCCGAATGACTAAGGTTAAATACGGCTTATGCATTGAAAGTAAACATAGAAACATCAAGTACATCGCAGCCTGACTGCTAAATAAGCAAATCACCAATAGCTTAATTGAGTCAGCCATTCATGCAAGGGACCCGAATAATAGAACTTCACGTGGCCAACATTAAGATAGTCAGATAATCACACAAACACACACCTACACACACAAACAAACAAACACACACACACATACACACATACGCATACGCACACACACACACGCACACGCACACACCTACATACACCCACGCGCAAGCACACACAACCATACACACACACACACACACACACCACACATATATATATATATATATATATATATATATATATATACAAACCTGCAGACAGACACATACGCACGCACGTATCCACCCACCCACACATATACATATATGCATACACACATGCACAATGTTAGTGTAATTGTCCTTGTTTGTATGATTGTTTCTTTGTTGTTGTTTTTTTGTTTGTTTATGTATATAATTGATAATTATATATATTTTCTATTTCATGATTGATTCCTATGGTATGTACAAGGATATACATCTAGCCCGAGTCATACATAATATAAACGCTTATCTTACTCTATCTGGAGGAGGAGTGATCGAGCACTATAAGGAAGATGGTGAAATGTGGCGAGGAAGCGTCTCGTAGACTTACTGCGTGACAAAGCTATTACAGATCACATGATTTGTGTCACTAGGAGGCGCGGTTGGATTCAATTTGGAACATCAAGATACAAACACATTTTTGACATAGACAAATTTGTCTCGAGGTAACGATTACAAAGGTATGCCAATAACTTCAGTCAGCATAGAAAAGCTTCGATTTATTTACGTGCCTCAATCACATGCGTCATTTATTGAAAATTGGTAAATAAGATTGCTTCTGTTCTCAGAAATAGCATTGATTAGTGACTAACATCGCGGATATAACTAAATAGCAAAATAAATTATTTAACATTTCATAAATTAAATTAAATGAGTACATATATGTATAATATGTCCTATGAGGCTGCAGTTTCATTTTTATTTAAGCTTATGATATTTGCATACGTAATATGAAGACCAATCCGTTGTGTGTGATGTGTAAAATGATTGACAGTATACTATATCTTCATTCAGATTAAGTGCCTGGCACAATAATGAATTAGCTGTACTGGGGATTCATGCATAGGCTACAATATATCGTGATAAAATGATAATGGTATTTAAATGTATCCACTGCATCTTTCAAATATGTTTACGTTCGGCTTCTGAAGCGAACTAAAACAAGCCCACCCACAAAGTGTCCATGCAGTTCCTTTTATGACTTACTTAGGTGCCATAATATATGATGTGAAAAATAGCGAAAAATCATTAATTTAAAATATAATCATTGCCTGGGAACGCTATTCTTGCTTAATCTAAAATGTATAGCAAGTTTAATTAGGAACATTGCAAGTACACAAATCGGTAAATGACAGAGTAATAAGACAAGGTGACTGGTAATCAATAATGTATATAGATGTTAAATGGTTATTTATACATTTAACAAGGTTGGCGCGTTTTATGAGTGTTGTACATCAAAATGAAACTATGAATACTATTGAAGCGGCTTAACGTAACAGCTACTACGAACCTATATGTAATAAACCTAGAAGATGGACTTGTTGACAAATGTTCTACACACTGGTCTGCAGAATTATGTCCATTGATAATACTTGATATTGTTATATGTTCAGCGAAACAAACTGACATAATACATTCAAAAAGACTTAGAAGGATGGATTTGGTACTTATCTTTACCAGATGATGCTGACAGACTGGTTGAGTTTTATAATAATAGATAGAGGGAGGCTGTAGATAAACATAAGCTTGTCAGTGGTAATGTCAATAAGACCTTTGCTTCCAGGGAATAATACGAATTTACAAGCTCTGAAAAGACACCTAGCTTATTTAGATCTTCTCTGAATCCTGACAGGTTTGTTTAATTGCCATAAAATACTGAAGATTAGTCAACATGCAAGTTACGAACACTATTACCACTACAAAACTCAGTATTACAAATAAATGCTCAAATAATGGAGAGTAATCAAAGGATGTGCTAACCTTGTCATCCTGCGTTTTGTGCATAACTAATACATGATGTAACAATGAATTAACAGCCAGTTATACCCTATGGGAAGATATTATAGTAAATGGAAAATGGATGTAAATATATTTTTGGAAGCAGCATTTTGAACACATTAAAGACAGCATTGTTACACAGTAATGTATATTTTTGGAACCTTACAAATAATCTCAGCCATTAATATGCGTTGACTGTCAGATTTGCTATGGTGTTTCTTGTCTTATTTTAAGAGATTTTATTGTCTCTTTATGATAGAATACATAAGGAAACGTATTTAGGGAAAGAATTAGTGTTTGTTTTATTCAC
Source organism: Paralvinella palmiformis (assembly GCA_025642065.1). NCBI lineage: Eukaryota > Metazoa > Annelida > Polychaeta > Terebellida > Alvinellidae > Paralvinella > Paralvinella palmiformis. The sequence continues at coordinate 46,704 of JAODUP010000747.1, forward strand.
TGCAATATTTACACACGATTTCACTACAACCATGGCGCAGAGAAGCTATTATATTAATACCGTAAATTACTTATTTAATGTAGGTTATTAAAAACAAAGCAATTACAGTGTGGTATTAGAAAATAGTATAATCAAGACTTCCATAGGTTTCATAGAGCATTCATATGATGGCCTACATATGCATGTTATATAACAAGATGATGTAATTCTTAAATCATACGATTATATGAAAATAAACTGCATACGATATTAACTAAAACTCTGACCGAAGATATTGCCTCCAGGAAATATTTTCAGATATATATTAAGTCACTAATAGCCAATGAATAATATAATAAAGAAATGATGTCACGTATAAAATGACTTATTCATGTAACTCTAGGATAATTGATATAAAAATGTTACACCTAGGTTATCAAGTGGGCAGTTAAAATATAAAGAAAATTAACAATCTAGACATACAGCATTAAAACGTGAGTTTTTGTATTTTAATATATTTATTAAATACTAATATCTTAGTGTGTTTAAAAAAAATTGATTCCTTTATATGAGTGTTGCGTAGAATAATGTTTTGCGATTAAATGTCTCCAAGCTCATACCATATTTGATTGCAAAGTTCCAGCAGGTTGCAAATACTTGTCGGTAGCGCCTCAACACATGATGGATCAAATTTCACAAGCTCCTTCATAATTCCCTGCATTCCGAAAGTCAATTAATTCAATTCCATATTTGTTAAATTATTGTTATTGTTTCACGTTGAAATCACCAATGATGATGTCCCTGAGAAAACCAAATCATCAGGTAGATGCAAAGAAACTTGTCTGATAATAAATTTTAACCCTACCTTAAGTCTTGGATCATTACATACCGTGGCATTATTCTGCTTTAGCGTTTGTCCAATGTTTGATTCCTTCGGATACTCAGTATTAACAGCTGTTCTCTAAGATGCTTAATATTGATAAAATTACAATATGCCGCAATGGACGATAATAATTAACGAATTTACATCAATTTGACACACATAACATCAATCAATTAAATACAATTCTGGCTACTGTTACAGAGTTCTGTTTTTCGGCCCTGAGATCTACAATATATATATATATATATATATATATATATATATATATATATATATATATATATATATATATATATATATATATATATATGTACATGTGCATTTTGTAGCATATTATGATTTATGTCTTTCATGTTAATATCGGAGAATAAATTTGGTGAACTAGTATACTTCATTTGGTGACCTACTTTTTATGCTATTTGTTACACACTTTTGTTTAGAATTCACCTATAAACTTAATGTTATTCTTAGAATAGCTAATACTATTTTAGATATAATATTAATAGAAGTAATACTAGTAACACGAGTAGTAATAATAATAGCAGTAGTAATATTAGCGGGCCGGTTGTAGTAGAATTAGTATTAGTATAAACATTAGTAGGAGTAATACAAGTAATATTACTCTTATTATTAGTAATAGTAGTGTAGATAATAGAAAACATTGTAGTTGTTGTGGTATCAGTAGTATTAGTTGTAGTAGTTGTTGTTGTTGTGGTAGTAGTTGTGTCAATTTAGCAGATTGTCAGGACACGTAGTTAGCATGTTTGATGTATAACACAAAACTGGTGTATTATCAATCTGCTCTTTATGGCTTGCGCACAGATGTTCCCAGCGAGTTTATGTCTCCAAAGCAGCGACTTATTAACTAAAATTAGGGAGATGTCTTCTATTCTCGCAATACGAGGTGTTGCTGGGGAGTACACATCAGCAAAAGGCTTACTGTCGCTAATATATTGCCGGCGTTAAATTCTTGGCTGCAGCCTTTTCTCAGTATATAGCGTTCAAACACACACACGCACGTATGAACGCACGCACGCACGCACCCACGCACACGCATGCATGCACGCACACGCTCACCAACCAAACACACACACACAAGCACACACACACACATATATATATATATATATATATATATATATATACTTAACGCATGTAAATGCACACACGAACAGAGGTAAAAAGAGCGATAGATACGTGCTTATTTGTATAGCCAGGTAAACTGATGGATTGGTAACATAACAGATATCGCTGATGACTAATATAAATATTGCGCTGGTATGTATAAATTGAGCTTTTATCTAGACTAATTGGAGAGATGCATTTAGATTGACAGTTCTATTATTCTAACACTTACACCAAATCAATCTAGTCATTAGCTAAGCCATGTAACAGTGCATTAACCATTATATAGAAAAAGTATTCCACCGTGAGGCACAGTATAATACTGATAATGGTTCGTAGATTGACGAGACATATATAAAGTGATCGCCATAAAGTGGGGTATCTAAGCTTCGGTGCTGGTCCGTCCTGATTCACATATGGAAGAGACACTTCCTATACAAATATATTAAACACACACAATATATATATATATATATATATATATATATATATATATATATATATATATATATATACGATTGGAAGATACAGTCTAGCGTGCTGTCAGTAGTATTACAAAAAGAGGCAATTATTCGAGAATTGTAAACAACCTTTATATTATAATAGTGGGCACATAGCAAAATATAATATCAATGTATATATGTACAGGTTACAAGCGTTGCATGATGTAAGGTGTATGTCTCACCAGAATAGGAACACGCAAGTGGGGAGTTTTTCATTTAAATCTTTTTCGAAACGTACTTTTTACTAGAATGTTTCTTGTGAATACATTATTAGTTATTCAAGGTATCAACATAGCGGAGAAGTGACTAATGCACAAATCATGGAAATTTTTTGTATGCTTAATACAATCGTGAAATGTATACTGTCCTATCAGTTCTTAATTCAAATGTTTATTAAGACAATACAATGTACATATATATGTATATTGTTTCACATTATAGTATAATTATAATCCTTCCTATTTCTGGCACTTTATTTGATGGGTTTTTTTAAAGCATTTTCTTTATCTCGTAAAAAAGGTAATCAATTAAAAATATAGATAAAGCATAGAGAAATAGATTACTATAAAAAATATCTAGAATATACAATATCGCGTTAAACATTTTTAGTTTGCGGATAAAAAGGAAAACTGGGCATAGAGAGAAGGGAAAATACATTCTATAGAAATAAAGAATAGATACGTAGATATTTAGTAGAATAGTCTGATGGTTCATATAGGTAGGATTTATTTAGTTATTCGAACCCAGAATAAAGCTGAGGTCAGCATCTGAGATGTCGAAATGTTTTATATACAGGTTTCTTTTGGACCACAGAAAATTACTGTTGAATGTAAGCTGTGGTGTCAAAATAGTTTATGATATGTATGTAGCAAGTCACCATTGAACCACACGGACGTGTTGTTTGTTACGAGCTGTGGTATCAAATGGCATGTTTTACGTGCTTCCGCTTTTTGTACATAGCCTGCATGTAGCCGCTTGCTTGTGGGCGTGACATGTTTGTCGCGTACGAAAAGCGAATTAGCTGATTCCCACAGGCTGATGAGTAGACCAGACACATGCTAGGTATACGCACACATCTATCAATATGTGGAGGTATGAAACATTTATTTGTATTTAGATTTATGGAGGTAGGTCTGGAAGGATGTTTAGATATGTTGATGCACTGTGCCTGTTGCCTGTAGCAGACATTAGGTTTGATTTGCAAATGTTAATATACAGAAGGGCAATTCTGCCATAACGGTCTGCTAAAGCGCCGATGTAATAGTGACGAATAGGTCATAGTATTTATTGGATGTGTATGTTTATGAGGTATTTAACCCTCCAGCAAATATTACAAGGCATATTATGCTGCGGTTGAGAACGTTCCGTTTTCTATGCGTGGAGACCATATTTCCCGGTCCCTGCATTCAAGAAAAGTTGATCTAGAGCTGTATATTCCGTGCACTATTTGCGTCTTTGGAGGCACGCCGTTTAGATGTTTGGCCTGGTTATCCAGCATTTAAATGACTGTAGCTGGCACAGTACGCTCTTAAAGCATTATAAGTACTCCTGACTCAGGAATAGAAACACTGCATCGCATCTGGAGCGGTGGCATTGGACACGGCTCGCGCGGTTGGTGGTTTTATATAACAACTTTAGTTGGATATAAAATTCACCTTGTCCAGTCCTATGTCCAGTTATGTCCAGTTTGTACTATGACATTCAAGATTAGCTCTAATCTGCTTGTCATAAATAACATTTAAGAACTACAATAGTTAGAAAAGCATAAATTAGGTCAGGTTTGAAAATGATAACATAGTTCAAACAGTATCGAAGCTATGACGCGCTAATACGGTCTGCTTCAGCGCAGATGTCAGTTTTTAATAGCAATTAAGCTAAATAGTTTTAATAGTAGTCGCTTCGTGACGCCTGCCCGTTGTAAAAACCGATCTTTGAAGACGGTAACAATTGGGTTATATAGTTTATATAGTATTGCTTTGAAGAAAGATACAGCAATTGAAAAATAGCTATAAATAGGGCTGCTTAGATAATTAAGCTAAACATTCTCACTACTGCCGTGATCTGACTTGGGTGTTTTACACCCAAACTCCACGGCTGTAGGTGATTCGTATTTTGATTTTGCTTGGCGGCTTAGGGACTGGTGAGACATTACACATGTCTCAGCAAGAAAAGTCGCCACTCTGGATTCAGTCCCCTGAAGAAACGTCCAGAGTGTGAATTCACGGTTCGAGATTCTCTGTGCCTGTGCCTTATTATACACAGCTAAAACACACACACACACACACACACACACACACACACACACACACACACACAGATAAATATATATATATAGATGGATATATTCATATATACGTATAGTTAGATAATCAGATTGTTGATCTACTGAAATGGGCTAAGGACACTAACACATAAACTCAGAGACACACAGACATACTTAGATAGAGCAATGGGAGGTATACAAGTGCATTCTTAAATAAAAATATAAATGGGATTATTAAAGACAGTTAGTCCATGGCCCCGATAGGCCCTCCCATTCCCCCCCCCCCCCTCCCATATCCGGAACCTAATAGACCTATTTTTATTTTGTTACTGGGACCTCTCTCAACATGAAAAATGGATGCCGCCATCACCTAATTGGGATGGACTACCTGTTTGACGTCGATTTCAAAATGGCGTCAGTGGAATTAGCGAAATTACGTTTACGCTTATAACTCGGCTTCTATGATAAATAGAGACGAGCTATTGGTGTTAACACCCACGTTTTTGAAGATAAAGAATCCAATGATGAAACTGACCAATCGCTATGACACTTGTTTAACTCGCAATTTAAAATGGTTCTCATTGAAACAAGCGAAAATCACATTTTCTGCCATTCATTGAAATTAGGATAAATATATAATTGTTCGTGCCCTTTATAACTTCATTATGATATATACGATTTAGACTGGTGTTATTTAATATTTGTCGGCCATCTTGGAATTCAATATTGTCAGATTTTGTATATTATAGATATTACAATAAATACCTCATGTAACGCATAATGGCAATAAATACAATCGTGAAAAATATCTATAGTTTGAATTTACGGTTCGAGATCCGCTGTGCTAGTGCCTTATTTTACATAGCTAAAACACACATTGCCGTGCCAGAGATTGATGTTTGTGTTTTATTGTTACCAATTTTGTAATATTTGATATCAAATAGGATTAGTGACGAGTAGCTCATCGAATTTATTGGATTATATATATATATATATATATATATATATATATATATATATATATATATATATATATATATATATATATATATATATATATATACTGTTTCTTTCTTTTCTATTACTAAGTTATCCTCTAGTTTAAGGAAATTTAAGATTTTATTAATATGGCTGTTATTAGCTTTAAATTGTAAATGCCTGAGCGTTTTAATGGTCCTTAAAGATTACTATATTGCTTAATTATTCAATCATTTATTTCTAGCATCATTGACTCTTCAAACTAATTATGGACAAGTTATACCTGTATTGCGCATTATATAAAAGTGTTACAAAACGTTCCTATGAAGTGGTAAACGATAGTTTGAATAATGTACTATCTGTAATGACCAATACAGAACAAAATATATCATGCTTTATACGCTATCCGTGTCAGACTTGACTAAATTGTTAAAACTTTAATATAGCCTATCTTAGTTATGGACTGCTGACGATATTAACAAAATACGGTGATATGGAGAACGTTACTTTTAGTAATAACACTGTGATATGGGACGGGTTTATCACATACCACAAGATATATGGCAATAAGAGGAATATTGGAATATAATGATCACGAACGATCATAATTTATGATTATATTCCATGGGTAGCAGCAGGTATGGTTAGGAAATGCCAATATCAAGTTCCGTATGTAACGATAAAATATATTAACAGGATCAACATATCGGAAGGGACTCTTCTCTTAGATGACTCATGATAGCTTAGTTAGGTTGAGGGTATTAATCGTAGCCGAATGATAGCGGGTTCCAGGCTCCGGGAGCTGCGATGCCGTCATGTGGCGACGGCTAAACTCATCCATATATATGAGAACCTCACATCGCTGGACGTTTGAGTAACGCTTTGCGCCTTTAATGGCAGTATTATTTGTATGCTCTCTTGGGAGTTGAGATATATCCTGGATTGGAATAGGTCTGAGTCAGGGATAATGATACTGTAACTCGCCTCAGAACAGGGTTACCTGGTCCTGCGCCATATAAAGATGCTTTCGTATATTGATATTGATCTATGTTCATAGACAAATATATGTGACAGCACGATTAACTTTGGTAGTTTTCTTTCTAACCTGGGGTAACCAATCTTGCAAAATGATATATTGTATTAAAAGAAAAGGTACTAACGGAAGAAAATACGATATAAACGGGTACTTTTTAACTTCTAAAAATCTTTGAAAAGAGTAACACTAGGTGGTGCCCCAAATAGAGGGGATGGGAAACTCATTGTCCAAGTATAATTGAACATTCTTGATGAAGTGATCGGAAAGACTGACAACGTTAGGAGCGATTAATAATAATAATAATAATGTATATCTAATAACGCGCCCTTACTAGCAGGAGCCATTCAAAGGCGCTGTTCAAATAATATGTAATATAATAATACCCCAAATAATGGCTGTAAAAACGCTGTAATGATTTAAAAGATAACACTTATTTATCTGTGAAAGCGACCTTAAATAGGTGTGTTTTTAGAAGAAACTTAAAATTTCCAAGAGACGACGAATTTCTAATATTTGCCGGCAACCTATTCCACAAATTGGGGGCTGCAACACTAAACGCACAATTACCATATGACTTGAGCCGAGACATTGGCACCTGCAGTAATATCTGACTGGATGACCTGAGTTTTCAGGATGACTTTCTAATAGACACCAGTTCACACAGGTATTCTGGCGCCATATCATTAATAGATTTATAAGTTATTAACAGAATCTTAAAATGGATACGCTGTCTAACAGGTAGCCATTGTAGTTTTTGAAGAATTGGGGTGATATGATTATATTTTCTAGTATTTGTTACAATGCAAGCTGCACTATTCTGAATTCGCTGAAAGCGATTAATGTTATAATCAGATATGCCATATAACAGGAGTTACAATAGTCTATACGAGATGTAACAAAGGCATGAACTACAGTTACAAGTGATTCTTGTGTCAATAATGCTTTTAAACAGTGGATGTTCTTAATATGGTAGTAGGCAGCTCGGCATACTGATGTGACATGTTCATGCATGTTAATACATTGGTCAAAAATAGGATTAGGAGGGTTATACAAATAGTAGGGACAACATCTGAAAAGACAAATGTCCCAGCATGAAGTTTAAACCTGGGAACAGACAACAAATGGAAACTAGACGAATATAGCTCTCTCGGTTTTGGTGCTAGAGAAACATGGATAATAGGTGAAGATAGAGTTTGATAGGCAATAGTACAGAGTTTGAACATGATGCTAAATTGTACAGGGAGAGATTCGTTACTTAGCATAGTCTAACGCACTTTCTAACACAGCGCTATAAGCGAGTATTATATGCTGCTTGGCAGTTTAGCCAGATATTCTTATGCTTCTATTACAGATGTTGTTTGATATTGCTAATTTTCTTGCTCTATGTGGTTATATTATTAACTTTAGTGCGATATCATATAATATCTAAGATAAAAGTTATATCCCATCATAGTTTATGTTATAATATTTAAATTTAAAATTAAATAACATACAAATGGTAATTTGGACCTAGTTTGATTAGTAATTTATAACTATGTTTTCTGTTGTGTATAAATATTATGGACTTTATTAAATGTCTTATAATAGAAAACCGTTTTTACTAAAATCTGGTATTAAGTGGGAAAATAATACAGAAAATATCGCATTCAAAACTTACTTAGGGTAAAATTTCTTAAATCGACAATAGCTAATGAATAATGTAATACGGATATAATGCTATGTATACAGAATCAATTTTATATTTTTTTGTTCTAGGAGATTTACCTTAAAATAAATGTGGGTGATTATCACATAAGCCGCTAAACACGAAGGCCAGTGGGATTTCAAAATGTCTAGCATTAAAAACTTATAATTGGATTTAATATATTTATTGAATAGCAGTATCTGAGATTGTTCAATATTGTATTCCATTAAATTGGTGCTACTTGGCCTATTGACTTACAACCAAATGTCTTAAGGATAGCATTTTATCTTTGTTTGATATTATACCTGGAGTGTGTTGCTGATATATAGCAGCTCATTTTCACCTTTGACAACCTTTTCTTCATAATGACGCTGAGATTCATTAACATTTAAACTTGACATATTGCAGTCTATTCCGCAAGTATTAGACAATTTTAGAAAGATCAATATCCCAGTAAAACATTTACTAAAGCTAATTGGATTTAGACTCATCATATTTTGCAATTTTAATGCAGCTAGTAACATTGCAAATTGCATTAGCAAATACATGGCTTCAGTTTCTTGTTTGACAGCACCGTCATATACAATTATTATTTGCAAGAAAACACGTACCCTTTTGATTGATATCTTACATTATTTCTACCTGCAAATTTCTGCTCATTTGCGTGCCTAAGTAAAACAGTATGTAACCAGTGTTGCGACAATAAAACAGAAAGCCAATAAACGGAGGCAAGTAAGTTATCATCGATGTCAAAATTGATTAAATTATATATTATAAATATCTCATAGATTCAGCAAACTACACAGTTCATTCCACTTACACTAGATTAAGATGATTAACACGTCCTGGAATCGCATTGTGTGATGTAACAGTATATGAATTAATATATTTATACAGAGTAAAATTATTTGCAATTATTGGTAAGTACATTATAATTATTTCACTTTTTATATCTGAGCAGATTCCTATTTAAAGTTCTTCGGATTTTGTCTTTTAGCTTTTACTTATTCTGCACAGCCTAAAAACATAAGGCCCATTTCCATAGATTGAGGTTCGCGTTTTCTTTTAAAAGATTTATTATACTTGTATTATTTGATTTCATAGTAGGCCAACGTATTTATTGTTATGCTGTGTTTGACAAGTTCTTTGTTATGTGAGTGGAGAGATTGTATGTTTCCACGTCCCCATATTCGAAGAAAAGATGATCTAAAGGTGAATATTCCTTGCACTATTTGCGTCTTTCGGTGGATGCCGTTTAAGTGTTTGGTACGGTGGCTGTAGAAATAGCTTGCGTGATAGATCCTAGGTCTAGTTATGTTATTCATTACTAGCTCTAGTATGCTCATAAATAATGTTTAAGCACGTTTCATAAAAAATAGTTTAAATAGCATACTTTATTTATGCTATGTAAACATTATTATATAGCTCTAACTACACCAAATCTCTGATTCGATTAGGTTCTGGTTTAGCACAGATGTCAGATTTTTAAATAATGCTTAATCCTGTCAAATTTAGCAGTTAACCGCTGATGACATCCTCCCGCAAAAATGTACTTAATTTGAATTCACCCATCGAACGTCTCTTTACCAGGTCATAATTCCATACGAATAAATCAGAAACACATACACACCCATGTAATCTATCTGATCTATTATGAAGAGCAACTGTTTCCATTCAGATATCAATATCAGACATCTACAATGTGAAGTAGAGATTATACTATATGTGCTTTCAATAATATTCTGTAAGAATTCACAATATAGAATAACTGTTGGTCCGCAGCTTGACATGGATAGGATTGTTTACGAAATAATAAAAGCCTGTAAGAACATGAATCTATCGACGAGTATTGCAAAGGAAATAGACATGGTATATTGTACACGACAGCTACGACATATAAAAGAATATGGATCGAAACAAGCATAATATTTGTTTTCCGATAAACCTTCATGAAACGTATACATTCAAAAGGTGTGACACATACTAGCTATAAAAAGCAGTGGAATGTTTTCCGTTGACAGTAACCGTTATCTCCCTATGTATGTCTGTCAAAACGGCTAACAGGGTATTTCGTTTCCTCCTTTTGGAGGCTACAAGTAAGGGGCTTTACATTACTTTGTTTGTCTCTCAGGTTGCATGCACCCAGTGTAGCTTTGCCGGATAGTATCCTGTCTTATGTCCAAGCATAAATCGTATTCGGTCTTGCCCATTCAGTCTTCTTTTCGTGTCTTTCTAATGTCGTCTATTCAATGAGTTAGTCGTTTGTCGCTGACCTATTGTCGCTGACCTATTTAGCTCACTTACGTGTTAAAGGCTTAGCAGTCGAAGTTGACCTATTACAGAGATAGCAACATTCGCCTCGTTCAGGTGGTTGCTTCTCAGACAAGTGAGATTAATGCTGGAGAACAACATTAATACTTCAATTTCAACCCTAAAAATAGCATAGCAAGCTAGACGTGAATGCTTCTTTATAAGACATGATAAGCGTACGTCAGGAAAAAAGACCAACATATGCATGTGTAGGCATTTTTGTACATGTGTATTTTTGCACCTTGGTTTATGAATACATGTTTCCTGTCCATAATTATGTAACTTTGTCTTTCTATAACGGGTCTTTTTTCTTGGTACACAATTTGTTGTTATTTTAAATATGTTTGTATGTTTCGATAATGCGTTTCGTTATATTGTTTTGCTATGACCCCTTTCCTGGCTGTCCATCGGTGTCTTCTTCACAGCAACGCAGCACCTTTGTTTTATTATCCATATGTTCGTAGGTTTTCCCACGACTTAGTTCATTTTTGTTGCTTCATTTACTTATTGGTATGGACACACGATTGTATTGCAAATTGTTTTCTATGAATGAGATATTCAAGGAAGAATCGAAAAGAATTATCGTCCTAAGTTTAGGTGTAAATTATTATGTTAAATTCATAGACTTGAATGCCAGGCATATGTGTTGTAAGTGTCATCAGAAGTGTTCATGATGTGATTATATTAGGCAGTAAACAAATATTTCAAAGAAAACACGGCTAATATCAACAATAGTAATTTGATTACACGTTTCAAAGGGCCTAAGGTTAGAGTAGCATGTAGTCAAAGGTATAACATAACTGATGAGGCGTGTACTGTTTCTGAATCAAAATATATAACATATATGTATATTTAGCTAATAACCTAGTATATTGAGATAGCAATCACCTTCAATTTGATTAGTGAAATAACTAATAAAATAATAATTAATTATCGGCTAAATGAGTGATTGGATGTATAACTAAATAGGTTTGACAATAATACCTGCTAACTGCAACCAGAATCCATAAGTTGATGAACTGATGAATAAGTCGGTAACTTGGGCAAGGGTTTTGTGTTATTGCCGGAAAGAATATGCGAAGTACCGACTGAGTGGCAGATTTCTGCCTAGTCATTTGTGGAATAATTATGATGGGGAATTTGAAACAATATTTATTGAGGCACAAGTAAATAATACAAACGTGGTAGTCGGAGAAATATACCGTATACAAAATACTAATGAATGCAAATCTTTAGCCAGGTAATGAAACTATATTGAATAAGCTAAATGACACTAAAAGTGATATAATAAGTATATTTCAACTACATTGTTTTGGCATCTGCTTTACTTCCCAATATTTCTAAACTGACAAGAGTCACACAAACGTCATCACATTTGATTGACAAAAAATATGTTTATCTATAATATGCCTTGTGATATTTGCTGGAGGGTCAAATACCTCATAAGCATACAAATCCAATAAATTCTATGACCTACTCGTCACTAACCCTTTATATCAAATATTACAAAATTGGTAAAAAGAAAACACGAACCTCAATCTCTGGCACGGGCAATGTGTGTTTTAGCTGTGTATAATAAGGCACAGGCACAGAGAATCTCGAACCGTGAATTCAAACTCTGGACGTTTCTTCAGGGGACTGAATCCAGAGTGGCGACTTTTCTTGCTGAGACATGTAATGTCTCACCAGTCCCAAGCCGCCAAGCAAAACAAAAAGCGAATCACCTAAAGCCGTGGAGTTTGGGAGTAGAACACCCAAGTCAGATCACGGCAGTAGTGAGAATGTTTAGCTTAATTATCTAAGCAACCCTATTTATAGCCATTTTTTAATTGCTGTATCTTTCTTCAAAGCAATACTATATAAACTATATAACCCAATTGTTAATGTCTTCAAAGATCAGTTTTTACAACGGGCAGTCGTCATGAAGCGACTACTATCAAAACTATTTAGCTTAATTGCTATTAAAAGACTGACATCTGCGCTGAAGCAGACCGTATTAGCGCGTGTGTGTGTGTGTGTTTGTGTGTGTTTTAGGGTACATATGAAGAGGCAACAAGCACAGAGCATCAACACATCTAAGCATCCTTCGAGACCTACCTCCATAAATCTAAATACAAATACAATTATACATACATTAATCTAAAAATAAAATGTTCCATACCACAACATTTTGATAGATTTGTGCGTATGCCTAAGCATGTGTCTGGTCTACTCATCAGCCTGTGGGAACCAGCTAATTCGCTTTTCGTACGCGACAAATATGTCACGCCCCACAGGAAAGCGGCTACATGCAGGCTACGTACAACAAGCGGAAGCACTTAAACAACTTACCATTTGATACCACAGCTCGCAGCAAATAACACGTGCGTGTGGTTCAATGGTGACTTGCTACATACATATCATAAACTATTTTGACACCACAGTTTACTTTCAACAGTAATTTGCTGTGGTCCAAAAGAGACCTGTATATAAAACATTTCGACACCTCAGATGCTGACCTCAGCTTTATTCTGGGTTCGAATAACTGAATAAATCCTACCTATATGAACCATGTATCAATACACGTCCAACTGGTCTGGAGTCGAAGTTCTTCTCTAACCTAAGTGAACATCTAAGCCTTATATATACCGTCAGCGTGTTAACAAACATTACAGTTTGTTCATAACAAAGAGAATGCACACTAACTCAGTATGGACTCACTGAAGCGATTTAACTAAAATAAAAACAAAGTAGCAATACTGCACAATTGATTATTACTGGACTAGAACGAAATATCGTCTCAAACCTGAGTAAATACTATGATTTACTAGAACCTAACAGCTAATCATCATACGTTTCTGTTCATTACAAAGTGAACGTTCATTCACGCCTTATTTGGAGATGCCTGCCGGAGTAACAAACGACTCCAGGAGTATGAATCCGTCAAGCAGCATTGTATGAATTAATAGGTCGTTTCGCCAGACCACATAAGAGGACAACAATATAGATTATAAATTATACATAACAATGCTAATAGACTTAAACATGTTGTAATAACGACATAACTTTCTTACATTGGTGTAATAAGGAATCTGGATGGAAATAGATAAGATGTCTGGCACGGCAATGTGCGTTTTAGGGTACATATAAAGAGGCAACAGCCACAGAGCATCAACATAACTAAACATCCTTATATATATATATATATATATATATATATATATACACACATATATATATATATATACACACACACACACAAACACATATATATATTCACACATATATATATATTATATATATATATATATATATATATATATATATATATATAATATATAATATACATATATAATATATATATATATATATATATATATATATTATATATATATACATATACATATATATATATATATATATATATATATATATATATATGCGTGTGTGTGTGTGTGTGTCTTTTGTGTATGTGCGTGTGAGTAGGGTGGGTGCATGTTTATGTGTATGTATGTGTGTTTACGTATGTGTATGCGTATGTGTTTGTGTAACTTTATATGTGTAAGTATGTGTTTATATATGTATGTATAATAAAATAAACATTATACCACTTTATAATGGCTCCACTGTTCTTATTGGACGAATAATATTGATGCATATCGCTTGAACTACACATGAATCCCATAGATTGTCATTCATTTTGTTTTATATTATTGTACTGAACGTATATTTACGTTGAGTTCTAATAAATTTTCAAATTCAGTAGTTGGCGTCTATATCGCAATAAGTAGCTGGGATATTACCTGAGAAGCGTTCTCACCAGTTAAAGTGTAAACATTCATTATTTAAGGCAACAATCAATAAATTATAATACCTTACTGGAGTCCTTGAGTCTCCATATCTTGTGAGTAAATCCGTTTTTTTCTTGCCATTCGCATACCTAGTCAAATGAACCAAATCCCTTTTTTCATGTCTTAATGATGTTTATGTGCGGCTTTATGATCCATGACACGACCATTAGTGGCTAACTAACTTATGTTATAAGTGAATTGTTTATCTGTCAACTAGTCTGCGATATATTTTGTATATCCCTTATTTACATGAATCAGCCATGTCCAGGCATTACCAACTCCCCATTTCTTCTTCACTTCGCCCCACAGGGGAATTTGTCTTTTATTGTAACATCACTTGGTGTCTGATACCTCACACTTACGGCTTAATCCCTTGCCATGACACGTGGCCTGTACTGACCTATGACTAGGATGTAAATATTATATATATATATATATATATATATATATATATATGTGTGTGTGTGTGTGTGTGTGTGTGTATGTATATTATACGTGTAGGTTGCTGAACCTCCGGAAATGGGTTGCATGAGATTTAATACAAAAAATGTGATATAAAACAAATGCTCATGGAGGGATGGGAATTGTTGGAAAACTCCAGAATTTCTCACCTACCGACATTCATGCAAACCACGTATATAAAAAGACATATTTACAGAACCCACATACACTCATAAACGCGTCTACACGCTGTATACACCTACCCACACAAAATACACTAAATACAACACAACAGTAAGATAACATTACGTACACACATCCATTTTCTCCACTAAGGACAACTATTATCTTGATTAATTATCGTCATAACACATGTTTATTGCTGATTTGCTATCTCAGAATAAATCCTGACAACGTATTTTATATAGGTATTACCACAAAGTCATACAATATCGTTAATACTTTAAAAAATAGCTGACATGATTTGATATATATTCAATGATACAAGTATGCATTGCTATTATTATACTTTATATACATTTTAAAATTATTTTAGTATTGTTGTTTTTGTTCCAGGCTGATATATATATATACATATATATATATATATATATATATATATATATATATATAGAAAGAGAGAGAGAGAGAGAGAGTAGTAGTGGTAGTATGATGATTGTGATATGATATGATGATGAGTATAATATGAGTATATGATATGATAGTAGTGAGTGAGTATATATAGTATAGTATATGAGTGAGTGAGTGAGTAGAGGAGTGAAGTGAGTGAGTGAGTGAGTGGTGAGGAGTGAGTGAGATGAGTGAGTGAGTGAGTGGTGAGTGAGTGAGTGAGTGAGTGAGTGTGAGTGATGAGTGAGAGTGAGTGAGTGAGTGAGTGAGTGAGTGGGTGAGTGAGTGAGTGAGTGAGTGAGTGAGTGAGTGAGTGAGTGAGTGAGTGAGTGAGTGAGTGAGTGAGTGAGTGAGTGAGTGAGTGAGTGAGTGAGTGAGTGAGTGAGTGAGTGAGTGAGTGAGTGAGTGAGTGAGTGAGTGAGTGAGTGAGTGAGTGAGTGAGTGAGTGAGTGAGTGAGTGAGTGAGTGAGTGAGTGAGTGAGTGAGCCAGTCAGTCAATCAGTTAGTCAGTCAGTCAGTCAGTCAGTCAGAGAAAACGAGAAGGAGGAATATTAAGAGAGAATTCAACTAATGCAAAGACAAATATTATTAATGAAAGAAAAAAATAATAATAATTGTCGAAATGGTTGTTTTTAATGTGGCTGACAACCTCAAATTAGGGAAACGCATACGATCTGTAATTTATAGCTTCCGCACAAAATGACCTTGGCTATATATACAAGGTATCACACTCTATTTATGAGTCAAAGCAAAAATCCTGGTCTAAGCCATCATATCTTAGCCGTATGGCAGACATAACTAATAGTCTTTGGGTATACATATTGAAAGAGTACTTAAAGAAAAGCAAGAAATATTCCAACAAAAATATCTGTAAGTGTCTACGTGTAAAAAGTAAATATTAAAATGGAAGTACCACCATTCCAAAGACTCTATTCAAGTTATTGATTCTACTTAGCCTGTAAATCAACCTAAAGTCACAATATAACTACACATCCTCTAGACTTGATAATATAAATGTACAAAGGCTGCTATTATTTTCAATTGTGTGTTGTTCTTTTCCAGAATGGCCATGTCCTTGAATGGCCATGTCCTTGACGACTTATCATCAAACATAACCTGGCATTGATTGTTTTCCACCCTAACTATATATATATGTGTGTGTGTGTGTGTGTGTGTGTGTGTGCTGTGTGTGTGTGTCTGTGCCTGAATGTGCGTGTTTGTGTGTGTATATGATTGGTGTGTGCGTGTGTGTGTGTTTGTGCCTCTGAGTTGATTGTTTGTGCGTGTGTGTGTTTGTGTGTGTGTATGTATGTGTGTGAATATAGTTGTGCGTGTGTGTGTGTGCGCGCGCGCGCGTGTGTGTGTTATCATATCATTATTTTACAACCTGTAAGCATTCTTATTGTTTACAATGACATTGTAGGAAGATTGATGAAATGCTCCTTAGAGATTCGTATTCTTTCCCAGTTTCACATGTACGTCACGCAAGCTGTTAAATTAAGCAAATTGGCTCTCTCGTCTTAATTAGCATTATTCTTTAATTAGTGAGTATAATGAGCGAAAACGTATCATTCTGTTACAATGACGTTATTAGTTAAACATAAAATGTAGGCTTACATTGTTAGGAGAGCTTGTTATGTTTTGCCTGTTATTTCTTTCTTCTGGTTTATTACAATTAATCACGACGCATGGCGTCCAAAGGAACGATGAAAAACATAAAAGGAACATGTATCACACTTTTAATAACCCTTTCTGTGCTAGTAGCTCTGAATATAGTTTTCTACTGGTTTCTCTTCATTTACTATATTGTTCTGGCTGACTGGCGGTAGGCGTCTTTATGTCAGTATTCGCCACATCTCAGTTTATCTATCTATAAACAATTAACACACACATACACACAAACACCCACACCCACACACACACAAACTCACACACACATATACATACATACATACATACATACATACATACATATATATATATATATATATATATATATATATATATATATATACGATAAGTATATATAGTGTTGTACTTCATACTCTCTTACCGGAAAAGGTTATTAATAAATCGAATGTTTAATAATGATTCACAGCATATATTAAGTTGGCATAGACCTAGGTTATATGCTTCATATGCAGCAACTCCATATTCATGTCTTCCTATTTTGATATATATATTGCGTATCCCATTTAATTATTATCAATCAAATAAATGCATTACGATATTGTTCAATGATACATACATATCGTCAAACAACTAATGCAGTGTTAGGAAATATTTTAATAACCAAAAAATAAGTAATCTTTTTCTTCAACCTAAAATGTATATATATCATGTAAAATAAGCTATTTTTGGATTAGTCCTCCTTGTATTAACAATATAAGGAATAACTTATGTGTTTTCAATTTTTCCCACATTATTCTTTATCGTAAATTGGTATTTACCTACCTATGATTTAGCACCAATTGTCTCATCGCAATTACAGAATACTATTTATAATTACAAACTGCCTGATTTGTTATCAGTAGTAAGATTTTGGCAAATTAGATTGGCACATGTCTACAAATATGCATATGCATGAGCACTTACCTAAATACACATATACACAATGATATACACTCAAACATGAACATCTATAACATTAAGTAACATATATATATATATATATATATATATATATATATATATATATATATATATATATATATATATATATATATATACATGGGTTTATTTTTATATGTTGGAATATTTTGTTCGTGCTCTTATCTATGACTGTGATTTATTTACATATACTGATTTTTAAAAATCTTACTTTGCTTCATATATTTGTTTTTGCTTATTCCAGAGAATCAGTAAATCTTATTATGTGTATGCCAATGTGTATACATATTAACTTGGGGTATCACTAATTTTTTTACATATACATGGTAACCTGTGCGGGATGCATCCAGACAAAGGGAAACATCACCGTATTGTTCTGTCGTGTTGCTACTAATTCAAGGGTTCTTAATTTTCTATTATATGTATCTAAATATGTTATTGTGCTTTGCTGTCATTAATTTACTTCAGTATTTAACAATGTATTTTAGGTAGTAGTGACTAGTTAAACTAAAAGGTAATATATTCGATACGTAGATCAAGTTCAATACTAATAAGGGTTCTAAGTTATTTAAAAGTTGCATACGTTCGAGTAATTGAAATAATAAGAGAGAACATATACTTTACAGATCTTACAGTCTGTAAAGACAAATGGAGCTCACATCATAACATTCACTTTAGGTTATCGTCGTCAGACATGATTAAGAAGTGTGAAGCGCCAATGATACAGTCCTTGATTAGTCCGAATCATGGGCAAATTTACTTAATGACTTAAATAAATTGCTATATGTTTCATACCGTTTTGATCATCTTTAATCAATATATATCATTGAACTTTTTGAATACGGAACGGTGTCTTACCACCATTAGAGAAAGGAGATTAGTAACAATAATATCAGTTCAATCAATTATAATAGAAATATTGATATAAGTTATAGTATCAGTAGTAGATGTAGTAGTAGTAGTTGTTGTTGTTGGTGGCGGTGTTGTTTCAGTAGAATTGCAAGTAGTAGTATTAATAGTTTCAGAAACAGTGCGTAAGTAGTAGAACTAATATTAGTAGTAACGGAATATGAGATAGTTCATCTTGTACTAATATTATAATGGGTAGAACCATATTTAGCATATGGGTTTAATCAACTTCACATAATCTCTATATTTTAGAATTGTAAACAAGATTAATACTTATTTCTGCCTAATTAATTTTAATATACGGTAGTTTTGTAATTTGTAATCAGTATATGTATGTTGTTCTAGTGCTATCATAAACCTCTAACAGATAAACAGAAAAGAAATATGTATATATATATATATATATATATATATATATATATATAATTATATTTATTACTTGCATTATAATTTATTAAAAAATCATAATTTGAATGCCGTACAAATTCGCTGAGTAATTAATCTAATTTTCATTGGGTTTTTTTTTGCGCGGTATCTCACAACTTGTACGCCCCTAGAGCTGCGATCTACTAACTGAGCTTCATTATGCTTCTCTTGTGAAAAAATAAATGTTTATTATATGCGATAAGAAATTTGCAAATGACTACTTTAACTATAAGAAATATTCTTCAAATTATTGCATAGTGTTTTGCGCATACTTTATTAACATATAGTGTCAGGATTCGTAGAAGAAATTCGAAATGTAAAACAGTTGATATATGCAAAATATATGCATGCATATCGAAATACAAATAATCATGTGAAAGTAAAAGAAAACAGAGCAAACACAAACAATTCCCATATTCCTGCTCTAAGATTTAGTTAGAAAGGCCAAGACCAGTATACGCAAGGCATGAGCTTATGCTTCAGTTACTGTAGTAACATATTGTAGCCGAAGTCACCTCTGTGATTGTGAGTTATAGAATTGCTTACCACGTCTCGAGAAAGCACGACGTGTCTGGCAGTCATCCATCAACAGTCTTATGCATCAGCAACTAGCGTTGTAGGTAAGAAGTTTAGAGTCACGTGATTGTCTCAAATAATGGCTGATAGGGTAGTTTTGGATATAAAGTTATTTTTGTTATGGATGGATTGAAAGCAGTCGCATGTTTTAGACTGTAATTCTAGCTAAAATGGATTAAACTAACTCTCCACATATAAGCATATCTGAATACTAATCTATTAATCGAGCCATTACTCAGAACGGTGAAGAATTATACTTAGAAAAGTGTTATTATTCTCTTATTCCGGACATATATAGTTTAATGTACACTGATTAGGCGATCTAAACAGTAGTGCCTTAAACATACTAAAAAGGAAATTGTTCGCTGGCGGATTATATTATGACAGTGAATATGCTTGTCAACTGTAATGGATTACTTCTATCAGGAATATAAGTGATTAACTGTAATGCGTATTCATTATGTAATCAAGACGCATCATTCAGTGATAACTGAATTGATTACTATTTTGTTGTAACTAATAGAATCTAAATTGATTATCGTAAACTGGAAGACAGATAGATAGAGCGAGATAGCCAGATACAAAAAAAAGGAAAGCGAGTGACAGGGAGAGCTAGAGCAAGACAGACAGAGTTGGTTTATGAATATTCATGTGTATATATGCTTATTATCAGGCAAGCCTATTTTTCTATGAATTTAGATTTTGGAAGCAGACATTTTTATGGTAATTTATGGTGTGGTGATCTGTACCAATGCTTCCATCTGTTCCTAGTCTAAAACATAATGTTGTGCAAAATGTAGATAGCATAATTTATCTGTGTTATAAGCAGGATAGGAGAACTGCCAGATATTTCTCGAAAATAAGTAACACATATCACCTGGCTATGTACTTTAGTTCTGACCCAATCACATCAGACTGCATATAGACTTGCATGAACATTTCGTTAAAAGAAGTTCCATATTAATCAAGATTAACTGTTAGGCTTCATAAAATCATAATATGCTTTCACGAAAAATGTTCTAATTCTTCATAAGCAATTGTGTCAAAATAGTTATCTTGCACAAACATAATAATCTTATCATTGAACTATGCGATCTAGTTATTTCCAACAAGGCACGACTATAAAGATATATACACACACACATACACACACATATATATATATATATATATATATATATATATATATATATATATATATATTTGTATATGCAAAAAGGATTTACATGTTATTGTTACTAAAGCTGGCTGCTAGGGCAGACTACCGGTGATGGATGAGCATATGGAATGTTCAGCTTCATTTGCAACTTGTGAAACATTTCCTTCGCTCATAATAAACACGCTCTAGCTTCAGCCATAATCTGTAACTACAGCAGCTGAAGCCTAAACCGGCATTGTGCATTATGTTCGGGCAGGAAAATATAAATAATTCTGTTTTGGGTTTCCTCAAGAAACAAAGGCTGGGCTCCATCATATAGTGTTTAATCTTTTGTTTATATCTGTCCGTAACAATAATGAATTATCTGTTGACTTATGTCCCATAATCCAGTTTCCTGCTGAATATAAATATTGATTGATGGTTAACGTTTCTATATCTATTCAAATAGAAACACAGTCAGATATCAATGATATCTGATAAGGCGATAAGTCTTCCGATTACAAGGAAGAAGATGTAGATATGTCAAGGATGACTAGTGGCATCACCTAATTTGGCAAATTGTTTACAAATAAACTCCCTGAGCAAATTGCGTGTCTTGGGTCGAACTGTTATTTGTGATAAGCCAAAGGATTCTTTAGATTATTTGGTAAGGATTTATACAAGCCAAATACAACTGCGACTGATATATATCAGAAGCAGTCACTGGAATTGTCGGATCTTAAAGATAATTACGGTGGCTTAATTCCTAGGGAAATAATTTATATACTATGTATCAATAGTTATCACACACAAAATGAGTAGCGATAGCATTTGGATGCGCTTTATACATTTTACTATATAAGAAGGAAATAACTAAATTGATTTGTATCTCAGGTAGGTGCATGTTTATTTTTATACTTCTACCATTTAAACTACTGCAATTACTTTACTAATGATAGTTATACTAACTTATACTATTCGACCACTACTACTACTAGTAATAATAGCTCAGATATAAATCCCCCATAGTTAGCCTATGCTGAACTCCTAGCGAAATAATTCAGGATTTCTTCACGATGAGAACAAAACTCATCAGGAATATGATCATTTCTGCTTCTGCAAACAATAACTGCACTCTATCCATGCAGGCAGATATTATGATTATTAAGTTCAGGTCAAAATCACTAAATCGTCAAATAAATCATGTAACTTGGATCCACTGTTCACTTATTATTTGAAGAAATATGTAGATCAATGTATGCTACTGATAACAGCCATTATTACAAGGTCAGTGGATGTGTTAGTGATGTCATTGTGTTTGAAATAAGCCATCAAATCTAAGCTCCTTACGAGATGGTAGCAAGGAATATAAAATAACACTTAACGCACATTGCCCTCGATGAGAGTTAGCCGTATGCTCAACACTGAGGTCAATCAACCGAAACTCTTCTATTGAAATTGTACAGGGATATGCTGAGGTAATTGCCAACGTTTGATATAATTGGTCATACGATACCATTACAACATTTAGACTTTTCATTTAGAATTAAATAAAAGGCCTTAACTTGGGTGAAATTCTACCTCACGGACTGAAGTAAGTGCATTTGAATGGCGCATAAAACACATACAGTGTTAGGTCTTCATTTGGTGTATCACATAGATCCGGTTTATGACCAAAGATTCACTATATATGTGCCAAACCAGTTGGTAAAAGTATTAAATGTAATACTATTAAAAATACGTATTATAATGGATATGCATAACATTACGTGGTTTTAAAGTCAATCAATAATCAGGATAATATTTCATCATCAATTGAAACTTCATCGATGATATAAGTATTTAGATGAACAGGATCTTGCTGAAATCGAATAAGGTTAGACCGAATTCATTGTTTTCATATCCTATCAACACGTCCTGAAAACAAAAAAACAAAAACTTCGCATTAAAATAGGAGCTTTTAAGATATTTAGGGTTTATATTGCACAATATATTAAAATGTAGAATCATGAGAAGGATATACGTAATGTATTTTCAAACTATTTATTAAGGTATTAATGATAAATGTTTACTTTACTGGGTTTTTAGCAGCTCAATCTGTAATATCTTCTGAATGATGCACTTATCGAGGAATTGACTTACTCACTGACTAGCCGACTTATTAGGTAAGCGTCACCGATGAATCAATTAATCACCCATCTACTTATTTCTCCCACCTTCAATAACATACTTATTTATCACTTATCCAAGCACTGAATCACTCACTCACTCACTCACTCACTCACTCATTCAATCAATCAATTATTTATTTCTACATTATGCTCTGAGTAACTCTCACATTTTGTTTACCCACTCATTCACTCCTCACCTATTGCATCGGTCAATCGTTGCCATAGAAGAAGAAAAAACATATTCATGTGTTGACATCGACAGAGCTTACACTATAAATTATGCCCCTTTTAAATATTAATTTCGTCCTACATTGTGACATAGTAACTGTCATATATTATATAAATGTCAGTGCCTATCCTTGATTTTATTACGTCGTACACAATGCTAAAATAACTGTTATATAGCATATACACATTGGGGAAATATATTTGCTTACATAAGGGAAATATGGAAATATGGTTACCGTCTCAAGTTGTACTTAACAAACAGACTATCCTTCACATAATTGACAACAGACAAAATCCAAGCTTTTCAAGGAGCCACATCAGTATGGTTCTTTGACAGGATATATGTTGGATCGATATATATATATATATATATATATATATATATATATATATATATATATATATATATATGTGTGTGTGTGTGTGTGTGTGTGTGTGTGTTCTTCTGTCTTGATGTTTTATACATATAACGTTGTGTGGATGTCTGATTAGGATCAGAGTAGGATGATAGACGACCATCCCTTCATATATTTTATATTCCTAAATATTGACACAATTCTAAACTTATAACCTTCTTGTTTTAATTCAGTAATAATACCTGCTTACGATTAATTACTGTTAGTGTGATACATTACAGAATAGTAAAATACATGCTCAATTAAAGGTAATAATATGGGTAAATTGCTCTCCCCGATTTTCAACCGGAATGTTGATGTTTAATCGATGGATACCATGATATTAATCTAGTACAACTATATTTTAGGTAAATAGAATATCAATTTAGTCACTCTTATGCGCTTGTCCCCACATTAACATTATATATTCAATTATCTTAATTTCAAAAATATTTAGCTCTTCATTTATTTGGTTATTGTTTCTAACTAATGTTGCAGACAAAAAGGCCAGCAAACATATTAATACTATATAAATTAAGTGTCTGTTTGCTTGCACAAGTGACCATCTCTTTATTTTTCATTATTCGAGACGATATTTTCACAGTGTTTCATTTCGTAATAAAACCATTGTATGATCAACATCCACGAGTAATATAATTATCCATATCTCTAAATTTATATGGTGTAGTTACCGAGCTTTCGCGTATTCTAATCGTCATAAACAGATATATCGAGACGAATAATGGTCACTCTGGCCCTATCAAGATTGATTAAGTTCAGAAACCAGTAGACAAATCAAGTATTCAGTTTTTTCTAGAATTTATTTCTTACCTCTTCATCTAAAGTTACTTTTCCCAGCTTTCGGCTATGTAACATTTGTGATAGTCTATGTCATTTGTATCCATCGATTCTTCATGACTAGCCTTTGCAAATGAATGAATCTACCTGGACATTCCTTTTATGTATACTTTGTCTTTGCCTATTCTTTGTCCGTTTTAGGACCAAAGAATTACTGTATGTATGACAAACCAGTAGATGAACTTATTAAACGTTATAATATTAAATATCATTGTTATGCCGATGATAAACATGTGTACATGACTTTGAAGTCATGTGATAAAAGGGATGATATTTCATCTTCAATTGATGCTTGTATTGCAGACATAGGTACTTGGATGAACAGCAACATTGAATAAGGACAACACATAATTCATTATTTTCTTATCCAAGCAACATGTAAAGAAAACTTATAATTTTCGCATTAAGGTAGGATCCAGTTATATACATTCTTACATGTCTGCAATAAATATAGGGCTTATATTAGATAATAACCTAGGAATGGAGAACCAGGTGAATTATGTATATAAGTCCTGTTATAATCAAATAAGAAATATAGGACTTATTCGTAAGTATATAAATGATGAGATATGCAAGACTTTAGTCCAAGCCCTTATTATCTCTCGGCTGGACTATGGCAATGCATTACTTTATAATATGCCCCTCTCTCTAACCAACTGCCTACAGCGAGTGCAGAACAGTGCTGCACGTCTGGTCACACACACTCGGGTAAAGATAACACTAACACCAGTTTTTGTTCCAGCTGCACTGGCTTCCTGTACGTTTCAGATGATTGTATTAGTTCCTGTTTCTTACGTTCAAAGAGCTGAATGGAACAGCACCAGTGTATCTAAGCATATACATTTTGTGAGTATGCGGCGATCTCAGTCCTATTCACGTTTTAGAGTACCAAGAAACCATACAACAATATACGTAGAGGGATCTTTCCGAGCATCAAATCCCAGTCTCCGGAACGAGTTGCCAAACCACATAAAACTTGCAGCAAGAAGAAACATATTTTGTAAGGTTCCTAAAACATATTTATTTAAATTGGCGTATTTATAATATTAATCCTGTTTATTATGCATGAACTGTATTTGATCTATATGAGTTCAGACCATGTTTTAATTGTGTTTTAAATGTTAAGTGTCTTAGAGCAATTTCGGTTGAATAATGCGCTATATACAATATTACTGTTATTTGTATTATTATTATCGTTATTATTTATGTACTGTTAATAATGGTATCCTGTTTTAAAGGGAAAAATAAAATAATAAACAAAACAACATTTATGTTTTACATAGAATGACAGAAACCTATCTAAACACAGAAATCTACAACAATTGTACAATAATTGATATTAAATATTATAATGACTGTCAGATGAAAAACAAATAACAAGAAAAAGGATATATATATATATTTATTAGGAAAAACAAATATTTCACAATCTGGTTTAGTGAGAAGATAACATCATGCTTTGATAAGCCATCATTTAAAACTAGAATACCATTAATTCATAGCCTAATTAATTCCTATCTATCAGTTTATTGAAATAATGACGAAACTTCAGTCATCCTAATTGCAGTATTATGAATAAAGTGGGATATCACTAACGCTAAGTGTTAAAATATACATATATTTAGACTAAAATGTCAATTAATATATTATATTTGACATATCTTGCTATATCTAAAGTCATCATCTCAGCCACGTGAAGGTACTTAAATTAACATATATGAACAAACTGTCCTATTGTATGGCTAGGTTATACTACTGATTATGTTTTCGAACTGAAATTGATCATTTAGGCGAGAGACTGTAAATCACAATATGAGACTCACATTATCTCTTTCCATTTAATGCCCATGTAAAACGTGTTACATTTATGGTATTTGTCTGTGGCGAATAGTTTATAGAATAGAATATCGAGACTATAATTGTATTTACAACATCCACACTACAGATAGTATATATATATATATATATATATATATATATATAAATACATGTAAATTTAAAATATATGGGAAATGCTAGTGGATAAGTACAGCTATGAAGCTGTCTTCCCACTGCTCCATAATTCAAAATATAATGACGTTCTGAGTGTCCGTATATCCCCAAAAGCCGGCAACATAGACAGCAAATGAAAACAAATATATACATATATATATATATATATATATATATATATATATATATATATATATATATATATATATATATATATATATATATATATATGTATACGTTAACATACCGGTCGGAAAAGGCATAATGACCCGGCTTCCGACAGGAAATCTAAAGTAAATGATTCCACATCCGTAATATAAACAAAGGTTGGTTTGAAGTATCATAGTTCAGTGACTATGAACTGTCCACAATTAGTGTACAAGGTATAGAATGTGCAGACATTCGTGGTAATCGTTGTGCTGGAAGTCGAGTTGGTGTTGATGAACGCAATGTTCGTTTGTTGCAAAGATCTAAGTAACAACTTGATCAATTCCAGTAAAGCGTGATAAAAACGATCGTGCTGTCATATATAGAAAGCTGGAAAGTAAACTAGTAGTAAGTATGAAGAAATGATTGTTGTGCCCAGGGTCGTGCCATAGCTGGTCATTTACCGGGGGACTGTACTATAATAGTGAACAAACAACACTTAGGATGAACGGTCTAGTTTTAATGTTTCCGTACGTGCATCTGTGTATATATGCGCGTGTATGCGTGCGCGCATGGGTAAGTTTTTTTGTATGTGTATTTGTACGGGTATGTTTTGTACATGTTGCTATCTATGACTGAGATGTATTTACATCTTCTAATTTTTATAAATCTTATTTTGCTTCATACATTTGTTTTAAATTTCAGGGTACAATTTAATGTGACAAGGGGATGTCAAAGAGGATACATTGTAGCTTGAAACATCACTAACTAACTTATATAAGCATAGTAACCAGTGACGCATCACTCTAGTAGAAATAAAAAGGCGACCTTTTTGGTAGGTTTTGTTATTTCTATTTCAGGGGTTCTTAATTTTGCATGATAAATATATAATTGTGTTATCATACCTTGTTGTCATTAATATATTTCTGTATTTAAAAATATATTTTAAGCAGAATTGACCAGTTAATAATGCTAAGTTATTTGAATTATACATAATTCCGGGAAATTGAAATATAATTTACGCAGCTTGGAATCTGTAAAAACAAACGGAGTTCACATTACAACATTCACCATTAGTTCTTTTCGGCATAACTGAATACCAGGAATGAAAACCTCAAATTTACAGCCCGTGAAGAATCCGTATCGTCGGCAATGTTAAATACAAAACTGTCTGATAATAAAAAAGAGTCCTATCTTGTGTCTTTTTTATTACATATCTTGTAATATTTCTTTCTGCACTGTACTCTTGTTCCATCATTGACTGTAAAGACAAGTATCTTCAGTATTTACAGATGACTCTTAGCGTTTAAATGTTGATATTAGCTATAACGTGTTGTAGTCCATGATAATAATAACACTTAATGAATGTACATCTATTATAATTTCGGTCCTATATTTGTTGGTTTTCCAATTCAAACCTTTAAGAGGGGCACATATTAATTATTTTAGGATATCTGGTTTAGGTAATTTCAATCACCATTACTAGTTGAAATGTTAAATAAGCGATGTAGTATCCTTTTATGTTTCATATGTTTCATATTAATCCCATAGATTAAAGCAATGATGTGACCTTAGCTGGCACAACATCATAGTTTCTGTGGAAAAGTATTGTGTTAAATGAATTAAAGTAGGTTTTTCAGTTGACGAGTTTCCTGAGTACTTAATTTAAGTTAGAGAATGATATTGTTAGTTAGCTAGCGTGTTCTAATCGTTCCAGGGTATAGTTAGTCCATGTTTCACTAAATACAGGCCATGATTGATTCATTTACTTCACAAAGAAGTATACGTTTATTGTTATAACAAGACAATCTGATGCAATTGGCTGTTTTCCAGAAGCAACCGTTAAGGGCATTTTGCTCTTAGTCCTAAAATATGTTTTAAATCAGATTCCTAATCAATAACATCACGCTCTTGTTAATATTAATTAGAATAACTCTCTCCTGTTACTTTATACGTTTGCTAAATACTTGTATATATATATATATATATATATATATATATATATATATATGTGTGTGTGTCTGTGTGTGTGTGTGTGTGTGTGTGTGTGTATGTGTGTGTGTGTGTGTGTGTGTGTGTGTGTACTATTTTCATTTAATTCCTAGTCAATATTCGGTTGTTATTTCTGAAAAATTGTTGATATATAATCTAAAAAGTCAATATTCTAAATAAAGAAACAAATTTGGAAATTTTGATTTAGTCATACGAGATTTCCATAGGTAAATAAGCCAATTTAACAGTTTTCCTACAGTATGTTTCTATTACATGTTGGATGTTATGAGAACATTAGGAGTTTGACCATATTAGTCTGAAACTAAGCTATATAAAGGACATTGTTTTCCATGATTAACTATATTAGGTTTTTATGACTATGAAAGAATCAACTAAATCCAGTTATGCCTTTGGACCCTTCATATGGATCCTATTTCTGTATCATTTCATTGCTTACATTGTTTACCAGAGTATATGTTTAAAATCTTTATAAAATAGATTTAATCACTTTATTGATTGAGGTGTGATCTACTTACTTTTATCGCATCAATATAATTTTAAGCGTTACACACGTTTATGTATATTTCATCAATTTATATTAATGGTACCTTTAATAATTAGTAACGTTGTTTTATCAGCATTATAGTTAGTGAAGTAGTAGTAATAATAGTACTGATAACAGTAGGAAATTTAGTTGTAGTAGTCTAAATAGTAGATGCAGTAGTATTAACACTTAGTAATGATATAATGATAGTACTACTAATAGTAATATCGGTAGAAAACAACACGAGCATTACATGCAGGTGTATTAAACAAAAGAAAATTATACGGGTATAAAGTTCATATATGCATAATATATGCATACACATCCAACAACAAATACTGAGAACCATATCATAGTCTAAGTAAAATTAGTACACCTTCAAGATATTGCAATTCTTGACTCTAAACAAACAACCCCTCCATGTATCACTCACTAACTCACACTACCTTAGTAATATAAACAAACGTTTCATAATATTCCTAGTATTTAATTTATCCAGTTTTCTTATATTAATCAAATACTTTCCAAATTCTGGTCTTAAGCAATTCAGGTGTTCATGCCTCTGTGTAATGACCCACGATAAATATAAAGACTATAACATAACACTTCCGAAGTTAGGAAAAGCGAGAAATATTTCGATAAAATTAAGATAAATCGTAAAACAGACACAGATAAATTCACTCAGGGCCACACCAGTTATCATCCGAAGATGAATATGTTCGCAATCTGCGCTCGCATTTGATTCCGGAAACAAAAGGTGGACAATTTCCATATTCTTACTTGAAAGGCCAAGACAAGCGAGGATAAGGGTGAGTTTACGCATCAGTTACTATAGTAACACATTGTAGCCGAAGTCAGTTCTGGGATCGCGAGTAAGAAATTCTTTACCACATTCTCGGAAAATCTTGACGTGTCAGATTCATCCATCACCAGTCTTATGCATCAGCATCTAGCCTCTCTAACGAGGGAAGGAATTTCCAGTCATTTGATAATCCCAAAGAAGTGTTCACATTGCATATTTAAATATAAAGTAAAATGTGTTTCAGATGGATTCAGACTTTCATTTGAACTAAATTACACTATATGCATGAAAATAGATATATAAAATATACACCCGTATGCATCAAAATACACACACACACAAACACACACACACACACACATATACACACACACACACACATATATACACACATATACACACACATACACACACACACACACATACATACACCTACCCACCCACACACACACAGAGACACACACATATACTTACATACACACATACACCCACACACAAACACACACATACTCGCACACACACACACACATACATACATCATCTCACCCACTCATACATACACACACGCACACACATAAATACCCATACCCACCCACACAATCGCACACACGTACACATACATACACACATGATATATAGGTTAAGCATACTGATAACAGTCATTGAGGTTTTGAAATCATAGGCAACTCTCATTCGGCAAATCCACCATTCTAATGCAGGCGACAAACATTAGCTATCAAGTAGACACTATGTCTGATTAAATACGTATAATTCGGTTATTTGTATATATCCCCTCGTTCACTAAAATAGTTATCTTCCTCAATGTTTCTGCCAATAAAGATAAGGTTGGCTTATGTTATTTGATTCGTCACATTAATGGCTGATTCAGTTAAGCAATAAGTGATAAGTTACATAGTTATCAACCTACCGACGATTTAACTTCGTATCTTAGTATCTTCATTTAATTCCATGCATATGTCGATTTCATCCTTGTCTACTCATCCAGATAAACCTAATTTATTCTTGTCATTTATTTAAAGAGATAGTCTTAATGTTATAACATGTTTTGGTGGTTGATTCCTAAAGCACGCACGCATGATGTTTTGGTTTAATACGTTGCCGGTGTTGATATATAATAATGATATAACCATACTATTTAGGTCCCTCGGTGATCCTCAGAAAGGTGTGATTGATGATGGACAACAAAATGATTACATTAACTGCAGCAAAACGAATGGTGAGATTCTACAGCGAGGAAATATGAAATTATTTCTAAGACGATATATGTATTTAGGCTAAATGAAACACACATGAATGTATGTGTATGTGTGTGTGTACGATTGAGTGTATGAGTATGTGTTGGTATATGTGTGTGTGTGTGCGGGCGACTATATACCAAATTGTTCTCTATTTATGTGACTCTCCAAACATGACTGGGAAGAGAACGTAGTAGGCGTAAGTGTCAGCATTACAAATCTGGCTGTCGGCCGTACATTTTTGTGTGACAACTATCAGTAATCTCTAACATATTACTTGATTAATACCTACAAGCGGCGACTCTTCCAGTAATAGTTGGCGTGGATGTGAGGCTGTCCCTAATAGTAGATTGGCAATAGTTTACTGCTAATGTTATGTTTGTAATGCTTTGCAACATACTAATTTTTCCTTAAAAGTATTTCCGATTAGGTTTGCAGTAATGCGAGTGATATCATTAATAACATCAAAAGTAATTATGATAATTTTTTATAGTAATACTGTGTTGCCAAAATCGAGATTTTGACTTAGATTATATCCCAAACAAAAACATTCTAGGTGACCCCCATGTTGTTTTAGCGCTATGCTTTGTTAAACACATTCAAGATAAGTACTTGATTGGTCTGGCTTTTGTTACCTACATCCATAGGTTAGTCTTCTGCATGTGAACTTAAATATTAGCACGTATATCTGGACTACTGTGTCGAGCGTCTCCGTGGTATAACGGTAGCGTGTTGACTACCACCCGTGTTCGAATCTTTATACGGGCAAGATTGCCATTGGAAGTCGCTCGGCCCAGTTGTCCTATAATGTGCACGAATGAGGCCGTAAAACACGAATCATAATCATCATCATGGACCAGTGTGTCTGTGTGTGTTTACCTTTGTGTGTGCGCCTTTATTATTATTAGTATTAGTATTATTAGTATTATTCTTATAATTACTATTATTATTATTATCATCATATGATGGCGTGGTTTATCAATTTCTCTTTCACCCCCCCCCCTCTCTCTCAAACTCCCTTTCTTTCTCTCTATTACTCTATATATATAATTTATATTATATATATATAATATATATATATATATATATATATGAAACTGAATGACTCATCAGATCTGATATAACGCTGTACACAGCTAAACACCAAATTGATAACACTTATGAAGATGACACTCGAAATTAGGACGCTTATCATGTGTTTTGAATGCATAATTGGTAATCTCTTATGCTAATCACCTATAATCACTGATATAAGTCATCCATTACAGTTGACAGACATAATCTGTGTTGTAAAAGCCTCAGCCAGTAGGCTATCTCCTTTTTTTAAATACCTGTAGGCAGTGTTTGTCTCCATTACAGTTGACAGACATAATCTGTGTTGTAAAAGCCTCAGCCAGTAGGCTATTTCCTTTATATTATAGTGTAGGCAGTGCTGTCTAGATTACCTAATCAGTATACATTAAACTAGAATTGTCTGGATTTTAAGAATATCAGTCTTAGACACATTAATCGTATCTACATTTCTATTGTCCATCACTGATAGATAGGCACTGTGTGTTTGTGCCTTCACGAGTAAATGACGTTGTGAGTGTGTGTAAGTGTGTGTGCCAATGTGTGTCAGAATTACTTACTAATCAATTATTTGATTGTTTGCCTGAATGACTGACTGGCTGGCTAGCTGGCTGAATGGCTTGCTGGCTAGCTAACTTATTGACGGATTTACTGGCTCACTGAGTCACTCAATCAATCAATCCATCAGTCAATCAGTCAATCTTAGCCCCCACGTTCATTTACATAAGCATTCCTAACTAGCAATCACCCATCTTTGCATACATTAAAAAAATATTGCAATATGGTTACAGATTGAAATGGGTGCTAACAAGCATCATCTTCCCCTACCGTAATGAAAACCCAGCAATACCGTGAACCACAAACATATAATTTTAGCCCAGATATTATCTATATGCAACATTGTATTGTTATATTTGGAGGGTGTATACATATAAAACTGTCTAGACGTATCTCAAAAGTTGATTGCCTCTAGAGCACCGATTTGATAACTAAGTTGCGTTAGGTTGCATTTGAGAAACAATCATTGTTTCTTATATGCGATTATACATATGTGAATGACTACTATCATTGCACGATATATTATTTTGTGGCAAATGACAATCACATATGTCGAATTGTTGGATGATGTCTATGGAATATTACAGGAAATGTGATTTGTAAGGTTTTATGAAAGAAAATATTAGACATGTATAAAGTTAATATATGCATAATACATACATATACATCCAAATACAAAACATCAGAGTCATACCATAATCTATGTAAACATAGAACCTGTGTTGTTATATAATACTTTACTGGAGATTCAAACCACCTCTTTGTTTTCCATTGTTCTAATTCGTTTTGTTTTAAGCAATTCAGGCTGTTACATATATGTGTAATGGCTGACCATAAATCCAGATTGTGACATATCTGTATCATTAATGCTTCTATTTTGATGTCAGGCATCCGAACATTGGAAAAGCGAAACAGATGACCATAATTACATATAGTCGGTTTGCAAGAAAGGCTGATGAAGACATTTACAGTTCATTTGTGTATATTGGTATTTTACTTATTGCCGATATTATTGTGGTATCCTTCCTTTTGTCAATTATCGTTGATGTTAAGGTGGTGGATCTATAACCTGATTTTACTCAACAGGAAGCTCCATCAAGTTCAGATAAATCTACAACAGACTCCGCAAAATTCACTGAGCATTAAGCCAGATGTCATCGCAACATTAACCTCTGTATCATGGGCGCCCAATTTTGATTCCAGAAACAAAAGGCGAAGGCGGACCATTCCCACATTCCTGCTCTAACCTTTTCCTATAAGGGCCAAGACCAGTAAGGGTAAGGCATAAGTTAACGCATCAATAAGTGGAGTAACAGATTGCCGCCGAAGTCAGCTCTGATTGAGAGTGAGAAATTGTTTACCAAGTTCACTAGAAATTTAGTCGTGTCTGAGAGTCATCCATCACTGGTCTTATACATCGGCAGCTAGCTTCTGTAGCGAGAAAATTATTTTGCAGTCACGTGATAATCACAAAGAAGTGTTCATATATCATACTTGAATATAAGGTTAGACTTTGTTCCAGGTGGATTAAGATGTTCATTCTAACTAAATAACTCTATAAGCATGAAAATACGCATACAAAAATCTACACTTCTATGCAACAAAACAAATTCAGACAGACACAAACACACACAAATTGAAAGAATGAGAAATTATATATATATATATATATATATATATATATATATATATATATATATATATATATATATATATATAATATATTATTAATTAATTCCTTGATGTGGAATAAAAATAAGAGAAAGCGCAATATTATCTATGATCATTCAGCAGAAAGCAATTATGCCCGACATATCCCTTTGTTGCTATGTATTATTCTTTGCACGAATTAATCTTCAGTCATCAACTGTTCACATTTTGAGTAATATAATAAAATACGTATTATATGTCACGTTAGGTAGACTGTTGTGTTCTTAAAGTGTAATTACTTAGATGTCACGTAGTCGTCTGTGGAACAGAAATAATTCGACGAAGTTACTGTGACTTCATTCTTTATTCGGAAAATCTTTGCTAACGTACTAGGGTTTAATTGTTCCGAACTTGACCCATCACTTAAAATGGTTGTTGTATCCGATTTCCGAAAACCATTTAAAGAGCCACTTGCTCAGACTGACAAGTTTATTTGGACAATTATTAACTTAAGCTATATATCACTTCTATATATGTGAAATAAGGAATTGGTAGACGGCATTGTAGTATATTTGTAACTTGAATAGCAATTACATTACGTTTGCTTAAACAAACTAACCATGAGATGAGAAAATCATATTACTGCGATAATTATGCATTAAGTATAATTTAACATCATTCAGATATAGCAATTTAGAGGTGAATAGACAGATTTATCAAATATATGAACAAGCTGCTTAATATAATATTTTTGTGATTGAAGTACCGATTAACACAGTTCATCAATAGGCTAAAAAACAAAAGTAACTGATTAAGGAAATCACATGTACCTAATACCCTACAGTCATCATACTTTCTTCTAATTCCCTATGGCAAGGAATGGAACTAAGTGTTATAGAGGAACACAACAAAACACATTTCCGGGTATGAGTCCTCAGTATTGCCAATAAAGACTCACAAAACGTGTGATAACAAATATTTTAATATTCTTCCCATCAGAAATCTAAGTTAATCCTGTATTTGATCATCTTGCTAACATGCATATATGGAAACTTTATTAAAACATTGTAATATGAATTAGATGCGATTCTACTGTTATCTTCGTATGTGGCATAAATGTAATACATTTGAATGACGATCAGCAGCTAAATACTTATCATAATTCGCTTAGTATTCATGAGAAACAGATTACATGTTTCCAGTGTAATATAAACATGAAATAAATACATCTTATAAACGATTGATAGATACTTCGTTTGTCATCCATAACCTTTCCAAAAGAGAGATGCCGATTCAAGAGTTCGCTGTAGTATTTAATAACGCTTAAAACAAAGGATAACAAGTATTTCAAACTATTTGTTTCACATTCAATTTCTAATCAAAATTCATACTTAATAGTTAAATAATAAAAAACAATAAAAACATATTTAAAAGCGGATTCCTGTGGTACACCAAATGAAGACCTACATCTGATAATGCGCCATTGAAACAAACTGATCTCAATCGGCGATGTACAATTTAAGCCATTTAGATTATTCTAAAGGACAAGTATACACCCTTTGATAGTATTGGATGATCATTTACATCAAAGACTCTGAAGATCCTCAGCAATATCACTGTATGCTTTCAAGAGAACAGTGTCGGTTGACTGACCTGTACGTTAAGCAGACCAATAATTGTCACTGATATCATTATGGTTTAATATCTCTTAGATGCAACGAAGGTTAAAAACAGGACGATAATTCTTCATATATTCAGTATGGAAATTGTATATTTTAAATAATAGGAATATGATGGGTCATTACATTAATTACGATATCACTGACATATCCACTAACCTATTGATAATGGCTAGTATCAAAGGCAGCAGTTGATCTGCATATATCGTCAAAGGCAATTACTCATGTATTAGTAAAAGAACATTTAAACACCTGTGTATGTGAAATTTTTCTCCAGGAAGTAGGTCAACGCCAGTCTGTTTAAGATCTTATGATTTTAGTGACTGCAACAGGTGCAAATCCATTACATTGCTAGTTAGCATTTACCTATCCTTAGAAAGGAAAGTTCAATATCGTTCTGCTCATCACATACACCATTTCTATCATAGTCAGGCAACATGCTCAGGGACTCAATATTTAAGCGAGTTGCAAAAACCAATGACTTCCAGTTAACAAATCTAAATTTGGATCATTATTATGGCGAGATTCGTCACGTTCACTGGTTTCATGTTTATCAATCTTCTTGACAATTATATGGGATTCTAAGTGAATAGAGATCGAAACCTAAGCCACCGATAAGCTTTTAAATTCAGCAGGAAACTGCATTAATGACGCCTTATGGGACACAAATCACCAGATAATTCCATGTTGTTAGAGACAGAAATGATCAGAAGAACTTAGTTTCTTTGGGAAAGCTGAAACAGAATAGTTTCCGATTTCTTGCGGAAGCATATTTTACAAGCCCGGCTTAAGCTTCAGCTACTTTATTTACAGATTCTTGCTGATGTTATCTCGGATATATATAATATATATATATATATATATATATATATATATATATATATATATATTATATATATATATATATATATATATATATATATATATATATATATATTATATATATATATATATATATATATGAAGAAAGCACAGAGATAATAATATTAATTACACCTTTTTTAATATTAATTTATTCCTATGTATTGCAATAATAACCGTCATATAATTTAGTGATGTTTTAAAGATTTTATTTCAGCGTACAAAATGTAATAGTAACTGTTCTATGCTATGCTAACATTGAGCATGTATATTTGCTTACATTAAGAACAATTTAAATATAGCTACAGACGAAAGTAGGGCCTAACAAGCATGATCATTCTTCACCGAAATGACAGCCCAGCAATAATATGAGTTAAATATACATAGCTTTTAACCCGAATACAATAATGTATTGCTATGTTTGAGGTAGTATACATATAAAGCTGTCTAGACAATAATCGAAAATAATCGTAAAAGGATGATAGAAGATTATTCCATCATATATTTTATTTTCTTAAATATTTGACACAAACCTACAATTAGTAACTTTCAGTTGTATTTCAGTAATAATACTTGAATGAAATGAATCAACTTTAGCTTGAAAAATCACACAGTAGTGAAATAAATGCACAATAAAAGGTGATATTCTATAATTTGGCTAAGTTGCTAACCCTGATACTTTATTCACTGACAATACAATAACATGAATATATATTAAACTTAATGTTAAGGATAATTTCGTTCTTCAAAGTTGTTTGAAACCATGATATTGTTATAGAGTATTGTTGGCCCCTTCAGCTGTATTAAAGATAGGAAGCGTCATGTATCTTTAAATATATTGAAATAGTGAAATCAGGTAAGCTTAGGAAGAAACAATATATATTTATTACACTTGACTTTGATATTCATATAAAATATTCGTTTCTCTTAACTTTGTGTTTTATCACGCCTTTCATCGTGTTATATAGTTATACAATATAGTCGGCATTGCGTCTTAGTTAAAACCACTATTACAATTAAAACAGCTTTTTTTAATGTTTCGTAAGTCACATGAAAGCAAATAATGTAACTTGAAGCATAAAGGTAGTCATATTTATTTCGCATCTAACTTACATAAATGGGCTAATATTAAATATTTGTGTCGAATTAAAAAAAACACACTCTAAATTAATCCCTCCTCGAGTATCACATTAAGTCCTATCTGTTAGTTAATAGAAACAATGTCCAAACTTCAATTCTCCTTAATGGCAGAAGTATGTATAAATTAGCTGTTATTTAGGCTAAGTGCTGAGATATATTTAGACTGGATGGTCACTTAATATATTATACTGACAAAGCCAGCTTAATCTAAAATCATAATCGCAACCACAGAAATATACTTAGCCTATTATATAGACAATATGTCTTATCGCCTAGCTAGGTTATACTACTGATTAAGATTTCGAACTCTAATAA
The DNA here is from genome assembly GCA_025642065.1 of Paralvinella palmiformis. NCBI lineage: Eukaryota > Metazoa > Annelida > Polychaeta > Terebellida > Alvinellidae > Paralvinella > Paralvinella palmiformis. Next base: position 85,684 of record JAODUP010000747.1, read on the forward strand.
ATCACTTACGCGAAATATTTCATATCATGACAAATTAGTCATCTCTTTCATTTAAATTCCAATCATTAACACCATTATATATATGGTCTGTTTCCTTTGATATTAGGATATATATAAACAGTAAATTCATTTTCCGGGGTTTTGACCCTTGGAAACGTGTGTTATATATATATATATATATATATATATATATATATATATATATATATATATATATATATATATCACAATGAGTATTTGAGTGAATAAGTGAATTAATGATTAGTGAACTTCAGAATGAGATAATAAATGAGAGAATGATTTTACGCCAGTTAGTGAGTCTCTCAAGGAGAGTCTTACTTTATAGGGCTAAAATAACCATAAAAACATGTAATCAAAAATGAAGGACATGACAGATGACAATCGTTTTTACTCTTGTGTCATTGATGATGTTATTACACTGAGTCTTGCCAATTTATTTACGAGCACCACTAAAGGTCAATTGCAATACTCAACCTTATAAAGTCCCATTTAGCATATATGTATAAATGCTAGTTTCATTCTCCTGTTGCAACGGAAAGAACCGGGCACTTTATATATCTTTTAAACGTGAGACATTTACCAGGTGTCACACCGATCGATTGAGACAATTTCTTATTAAATTAATATTTGTATATCTGACGTTAATATCAGAAAGATGGTGTTTGTGGACGGGTTATGACATAATATAAATAATATAAACAGTTTTAGAGAAATACAATAAATAATAATAATAACTTTTAATGAAACCCCCAAATACATCATTTATCTGATTAACATAGGAGTAATAAACTAGTTGTGTTGTTGAAAACACATCGGATACAATCAGAACACAAGGAACAATATGAAAGCCACTTTCAACAACTGAGAGTAATATTCCATTTTTGTTATCCGTAGATACACCGTCCATTATAAAAAATCAGCATTCCTTTAATACTAATTTAGTAAAAACATGAATAATTCTGTGTATAATCAGCTAAATCTAACGTGGATAACAAACTGAAGCGAGGGAGGCAGGCATTTATTTGGTCAGAGAAATGTATCATTCGGAGAAACCATTACATGTTTACCGAATTGTGTATACAACAAAGCGTTCAAGCTAACGAAGGACATATATATCTATTTAACATAACTTTGTATCAAATATTCAATGCAAAAGTAAGATGTTATATGTTATTATTACTTATTTGCTTATTTTGCCTGTTAATAGGATATGACTATCCAATTAGGTGAGCTGTTGATACGTTAGAAATATACAGGTTTAATAGATGCAATATCCGCAAATGCTTAGATATGTAGCTATGACCCGAGAAAATAAATCGAAAGGTGTTCATTGAAAGTTTCACTAATGTGTATATATATATATATATATATATATATATATATATATACACTTATATACACTTTCAATGAACACACACACAAACACACACGCATACACACCCACAAATACACACAAACATACACACAAATATATGTGTATATTATATATATATATAGAGGTGGAGAAAAAAAAACAGAAATAGCGATTGAAATAAACTGAAAGAGAGAGAGAAGGGGGAGGGGGAGAAATAGAGAAAGAGGGAGAGAGAGAGAGAGATACGCCCATGTACACCTTCACAGACAAACTTAACCATACAGATATATAGAGAGTTAGGCATATGCCTAGGTAATTATATCGGTGTACAACTATATTGAGAGACAGATATATAGATGGTTGGTTGGATTGATGGATTTAGACATGTGTATAACTAGATAGCTATATAGCTAATTATATAGTTAGGCATATGAATATGAAGAAGATAATTGGATAGATAGATAAATAAATAAATAAATATATATAGATAGATATACAGATAGATAGATAGATAGATAGATAGATAGATAGATACATATATGGACGGATGGATGTAACACTCCATGCTGAGTTAACCGAATACTACTTATAGCTATAAAACTTATTAAGCTACAAATAAAACCAAACATGACATAGTGAATAATTAGCAGCCGTTATGTGATCTCATCGAATTAGTGTCTCTCATCAAAAATACACGTACAAAACAATCAGTCCCCTGTTATGGTATAATATGTCAAGATGATGATGATGATGATGATTGGTGTTTTACGGCCATGTTTGTGCACATGGTAGGCTAAATGGGCGGTATACTATGTCAAGATGGTTATTAAAGACGTAACAATGTAGTGTAATAGAACAGTGTTTTGCCATGTTGTTTTCTTCTGGAAAAGCGAACAAAATTAGGTTCCCGTAATCACATATAAGCGCTCCCACGCACGCCTGCACGCCCACTAACATATATATATATATATATATATATATATATATACACACACACAAACTTGTATTCCGTCATATATATATCTCTTAGGGAAATAATCGTGTAACATTTGACAAAATCATAGAAATTGGCTTAACATGGATAGATTAAATACGACTAGGTACCCATAGCTATCACCATGATAAATAACCGCCGGCATTGCATTTCGGCTCATAAGCGATGTAGAAAGATCGTGTTGATATCTAACATAACATTTTCAGAGTCAGAAAATGCATTTATGCGATAATTAATATGCTCATAATATTATTATATTAATTTTCAAGAAAGCTGACAATTCGGAGCAATACTTTAATTTGTTGTTGGTTTCTACCAACAGTAATGAAATGCAGACTTTTTTCCTTTGCCATGAAAGTTCAACACCGTATCACAACCTCTTATTACGTAAAACATCACCATTGCCTTTGACTTCTCAGCATGGACGAAGATGTGTCGGAAGTGGTAGCTTAAGCCAAAGCTTAGCCAAAGCTCTCTATTGTATAATTCATGGAAGTGGCCGACATATATCATGACAACCTTAGAGTAAACTGTGCTAATTGCTACTTTCTTTGTCGCACGTTTAGGTTCTTATTCCTCGTGAATACACGGCTAAAGACATTCAATATCACCTAACTTCGTGTCTCCTGACATGATGACATTCTCATCATGTGTACTAAGAGGACAATCTCCACCGGTTTGATATGATCATATACACTCAGCTAGGTAATGGAAAATATCGTCTATGCGTTGGGATTGGTGCATTCTTAAGCACTCGTTGTTGTTGCGACGTGCCACTGTTCATCGTGCCTTCCCTTCTTGGCTTTTAGAGAATATCTTGTAAACTATGGCCAACGCTATGGCTACCGTATCGACATACTTCAACTGTGACAGAGGATATTGGATAAATATGTGTTGTGTTTAGTCTTGAAATGTTCTATTACCTCTTGGGTTCAGCATGTGAATAATGACAGTATCATCCATGATCGTGGCACCAACCTCGGTTGGGGGTATTTATGTTATGTAATCCAGCACGTCATATTTTGTATCCTTGTCGAAGTTCACAAATGCCGGGTATGAATTAAGGTGATGGCTGGTTTTCATGCTCAAAGAAGGTATTAAGTTTGGCTTGCCTGTCTAGATGAGCAATAAACAGCTGCACAAATAGGGTACAGTTGATATTCAGTGATGTAAATTCCAATTTTCATTCCCAAGACGTCAAATACAGACACCAGAGCGGTTACTTCTTTGGCAAATTCATTATGAACACCGGGGTATTTTTCATGCTGTTTATGTGATTTTCTCAATCAATGGCTGTTTCGAAGCTCTTTTCAAATTCAAGTTCGATCAATGATATATTCAACCCCGCAACAATCCACATTTAAAGAACCTGTGAATTTTCATTCAACCCAACTACTCCAGCAATTCCTTTCATCAATTCGTTATCTGTTCATTGTAGTGGGTGATGGCTAATGCATAGAAAACTTCGTGTTCTGTACAATGAAATGACCTTTCTTGAACTGCCTATATATTTCTGCATGGTTCTAGGCTAAATTGGCCATATCACTGATGTGTTCCGAGAGCCATTGGCAATAGTTCATATGAACAAGTGCGAAGAGTCAATGCAGTATTTGAAACAAATACTGGACATACATTGTAAAGTTTCTCTCTCGAATTGATCGCATACATTGTAGAACCAGAAGTTCCAGCTGCAACGTCAGTTCCAAGTATTCGAATTGAGGTTGCTCAGCGAATTTCATGTGACACCATTCTCGAAGCGAATCTGGCTTCGGTGTCAGGAACTGCTGATATACACAATTATGTAAAATTTAGAGAGCTGCTGCTGTTACTTGGTGTCTGAACCTTCGAGTGACGGATAACCCAACTATCTTTAAATGAATGTGGCGAGATGTGGTAATGTTTACTTGCACCAGGGCTGCGGTGCATCCACACCCCTGTATCTGATCTCACATAAATATCATATGGCTCACCTCTATATACTAGCAGCCCATCATTGTAATAAATGTTACTTCGCCATGGGTTTCTGTCCAAGACAACTGGACTTGTTTTAATACAGCATAAAGTGGTTTACAGGCAGTTGTTGTGGATTTAGATAGGTAGATATATAGTTCAGGTACTATTTGTGGGAGCTCGCTTCCTAGGTCATACCTATTCACATTAATTAATATAGCTCTAAAACATATACTACAATGTTTTATTGTTGTCATTACAGAATGAAAAACACACACACACAAACACACACACACACACACACACACACATAATATATATATATATATATATATATATATATATATATATATATATATATATATATATTATATATATATATATATATATTATATTATATGTATTTTCATGTGTGTGTGATTGCGTGCGTGCGTGTGTGTGTGAGTGTGTGTGTGTTTTAGCTCTGTATCTCAAGGCACAGATAATTTCCAAACACGATTTCCATGTGGACGTTTCTTCAGGGTCTGAATACAGAGTGGCAACTTTTCAGGCTCAGACATGTGTACGGCTTCACCAGTCCCAAAGCAACCAAGCAACAAAAATGTATCACCTACAGCTGTTGAGTTTGGAGTAGAACATACAAGTCAGATCACCTCATTTGTGAAAATATTTGATCATTGACCAGCAGTAAGAAAGTTGATGGATGAAGGATTAATACTACTATCCCTACTTTCTAATACACATTACTCAACTCCTATTATATATCAACTCTTGCAATATATTCAATCAAAATTCCAGAACAGAGTTTACTATCAAATATTTATCAGTATATATTGCATCCGGTGGTACACTCGATGGCTTCCTTTCCTAAATTTATCACTAAGACAAAGTCATTGATAATGTATTTCGAAAGAACAATTTACTAACTGCCTGGTCTGTAATTTGTGGTTATTCAGTTGATATATTTCTACATTCAGCACATACATGAAATATTAGACAACTTCGACCTTCAGTGAATAACATCGTTGTCTAAACGAATGCATCTAGCAATTCGGGTCTGCTGACATGACATGAAATATTTGACATTAATCAATTATTGGCTGAGACAGGTGACATGTTTGCGGGGATATGAAATTAGTCACATGATCAATCCTTCAAGCATTTCTGAACCAGACGCAATCTTCTACCAATAAATATTACTTTAGCCCATACAAATATTTGAGTGAGTGAATGAGTGAGTCAGTCAGTGAATCAGTCAATCAGGCAGGCAAACAGGCAGTCAATCAGTCATTCTCGCAGTCAGTCAGTCAGTCAGTTTGTCAGTCAGTCATTCAGTCAGTCAGTCAGTCAGTCAATCACTCAGTCAGTCAGTCAGTCAGTCAATCAGTCTGTCAGCCAGTTAGTCAGTAAGTAAGCACGTCAGTACGTAAGTCACATAGTACGTTAATCATTAACTGATGAAGTGTTTCACTCATTTAATCAGTTAATGTGTGCTGCTAGATGCTGGCATTGCCTTAAGCTTAAATGTATATTTAAATTCGAGCATAAAACGATCCATAACACGATATATTTTGTAAGTTGAAGATGTTACTGGTATCGGAAGGCGTTGAATATCAACTAGTATATATTGCTTAGAATTGACAATGGTAGTATTAGTTCAGCTATTTAATATTTGGAATATGTATGAATTCACCTAATTAATTAAAAGGAAAAATGGAACCCATGTTTAAATTCCTTATTCGGTGATGTACTCCCTAATGTTATATTTATGAAGGCGTTATTTTGTCTACAGGAGTAATTCATCGGAGGTATTAAACTGAATTATAGCTCGTATTGTAAACATTTGCTGTCAACGGTAACGAAGATCACAATTTTCACTGGAATAAGTATTCACAGAGAAAGCAACATCCACCTTTTACGTCTGTAGTGCTCTCATGTGTCGCTGTCGGGAGGATAACTTTCTACAGGCAGTGAAAACATCACATAATTGCAGATTGCTATAGCCTCTGACCTTTAGTGTGCAATATCGTTGGCAGTAAGCATGTATATTGCTATTTGGAAGTGGTATTAGTGAAAGAGATAACTTGTCTTGGCAGGGAATCAAATACCGCCAACGTATTTGCCAATACCAAAACTTCCATTGAGATTCGTAACCTTTGAGAGCAATTGGTTATACTAACAGCTATAATACCTCCGATGAATTATTTATGTTACCAAGGTAACGCCCTGCTGATCCATTCAACACTAACATTTCATGAAAGTTTTATGAAGAATTGATATTTTAGTTTATTAATTCATTTAATTGGGAGTGTCGTACCAGCTTTTTAAAAGCAAAAACAATTATCCGAATGAATAATAAACTTAATTATTCATAGCAGTCCACAACCGATTATTTGTCTTGAATGATGTTATATATGCTAATTAATTCTTAGTCAGATTTAATGGTGTTATAATACGTTCTAATTTATGTATTGCGTCCTTATTGAGACAGTTCCGTTTTAACTTTGACAACGCTGAGAGTAGAATCCGGTTGACAAATGAAAATAAGAATTCTTAAATTATTGTTAACGTGGTATTCCGTAATTATGTTATACACGTAGAAAGGAAGAAATAAAACTGAAGAATATTATTGAAATATATCATAATTTATAAGATGTGAACAATATCTAAGAAATGTCGCATTTAATACTGATATAGCTTACTTCAGTGGCCAATCATGAAATCAGTGAACGATGAGATATTATTCATGTATATGTGGATATATATTCCAGTCTTACCAGTGTCTACTAACTGTTGTATGTTTATTCAATATTTTACTATGAGTAATTTGCACTTTGAACTGTAATATGTTGACATAGTTTTGCTTGACACTATTGTTGGGTATTAACAACAGCTTATATGATAACATTTCCCAGAAAGCCACTTTATAATGTCATATTGTTATCTATAGAGAGCAAAATAGATAGCCTGAGTGCTAAAATACATATACAGAGATAGACAGATAAATAGATGATAACCATATAGCCAGTTGCATATGTTTATAGCCACCAGGTAGATATATAGTCATATAGGTAGATATAAAACTAGAGAGATAGATAATAGATCTGTAGATATATATATATATATATATATAATATATATATATATATATATATATATATATATATATATATATGGTAGCAGCTACTAGTAGTAGATAAACAGACAAAAGACAGACAAACAGATAGACATACAAATAGACATATATACATAAACACACACATGCATAAACGCACACACACACACACACATACATACATACATCCACACACACACACACACACACACACACACAGAGAGAGAGAGAGAGAGAGAGAGAGAGAGAAGATAATTGTTATCGCATTAAGCTATACAGCATTATTAAATTATGCACTAAAGGTTGAAGATGTCCAAATGTTTTATATGAAGACAATAAAATCCTTATCCCGACTACCAACATTTCTTACCTTTGACCTTGACAAATAATTAGGTCAATGATCCTTGACGACGTAATTGGCTGATCTTTTCTTACCTTTGATCTTGACAAATCATTAGGTCAATGATCCTTGACGACGTAATTGGCTGATCTTTTCTTACCTTTGATCTTGACAAATCATTAGGTCAATGATCCTTGACGTAATTGGCTGATTTTGTTTATGATAATTGCTTAATCAATTATTTCCGCTGTCACTGAAGAATATAATAACAATTCACTTTCCTTATTATACTCTTAAGACTGACGCTAACATTGCAGCTATCAAAGGTGCTACCGACTGGAAAATTAATATATATATATATATACCATTTAGCGCAAGTGTAAATATGCGAAATTAATACTGTTTAAATTCCATCTGTCATAAATAGAAAAATATTGCCTGTGTTGTTTACAAAACATTTATTATGATGCTTGTAGTCATATATTCAACAAATAATGTTGTTCTTTTGATAATATTTATAATGTTATTATATTATTTTTCGTGGTACTAACACGACATATTTCATGAATGCGTCAGAAAAAGGTTTTGTACATAAAATATCTTATATACTTGTACTTATGAAAAAGGATACTAAAAGTGTGTCCTGCTGCGTATGTGTCAATATAAAACAAATGTTGTGATGGCAACAAAACCAGATGGATAATACCAATTGTCTACAAAAAAATGCCTTTGTTAATAAACAAGTGGCTTCATTATTTTATTAAATTAATTGCCTAAGTAATACTCTCATTATTTATTTAAGCCATCACGGGGAAACATGTAATTCAAACGGTAAAAAGAAACTTTTCCATATTTGCTGATAATATATATATAATTTAAAAAAGTCAAATAAGAAGTGTCAACAGATGTTGGTTTGAATTATGTTTCCGAAGAAAATGGCTTGACGAAGTGAGTCAACAAGTCTATCCAGTATGGATAAAGGATACTTTACTCTACAAAGTACCCCACAAATGCACCATTATATAATAAATAATATGTCCTTGTTTGTTGACAGTCTGAAGAAGAAAAAATCATAGCAAATTAATATTCAATTATCAATAATTTAATCTCTACTTTATAATTTCCTTTCTATAAACAGAAATGAAATGGCATAAAAAACATAAATTATATGTAATGTTCCAAATTATAATGCCAGAACATGTGAAATCATACATGAAAGTTTCGACTTATCTGATATTTTATAATGACATCGCAAAGAACACTCATTTACAATTGAGGATTGTTATTTATTGTGCATTGAAGGGCTAAAATAGTTGGAACAACAAAACACATAAAATATTATGCTTTATCAGTTTTATTAATACGGGTTTACTGCATGGCTATGTTGCCAAGGCATATTTCCTCAATATAGATTTATTATGTATATTAACAGTTTCTCATTAAGTTTTCATAATTAATCTATTAGCGAACAAAAACAATGAAGGATATCTAACAAATACAAAAGTTAACCTGTTAGTTTTGTTTTAAAATACTTTTAGAACAGAATGTTAAGGTTCCATTTCTTTGGTTATGTGTGTATCTACGTGTGTAGGTGTATGTGTGTGTGAGCATTTGTGGGTGGGTTTTCCTGTCTTATTTGGTGTCTAACTGTCTATATTTATACCCCAAATTGCAAAATATATAGGATGGATACGATAAAGTAAAAAAAAACTGTATTGTGGTACTTCGCCTCCGAACAGTCATCGGCTGAAAAAAGATCCCAACGACAACGGAGATAATGGTATGCCATGATAGTGAGGACGTGGATCTGATGCTGGAAATAAATCAAGTACAAAATACATCAATCAGGTGCACCCTAAGGTACCTCCATATCCCAAAATCATGGTAAGTAATCTCAAATGATACATTTCATTAAAATTACTTTACTCTCAGCAGCCTCTTTTATTCACAAGTGCCATACGACATATCAAAGGAAAACATAAACCCGATTAATGAGAGTACCCTTCAATCAGGGACCACACATAGGGATTAAACCTACTTTCAACGGTAATATGCTTTTTCGACCATATATTCCAGACTCGTTCAAAATGTATAAGGAAAAGTGTAACAAATAACATGCCGTCAGACTCTATCTGAGAGTAGCAAAGGAGCTAATCTCCATACATTACCAAGGAAGCATAATCTAGTATAAAGTATGCCCGTATAGAATGTACATGGTATATAACATTTATGAGAGAATGTGACTGGAAACCAACAGGAAGAATAGTCCATATTTGTCAAACATAAAGTTAACTCTAACACCATGGTTAACATATTATCGAAGGAGCTGTTTAATACGGCATATGAAAATGTAAAGGTTGGATACAAATCCACCCCGCAAAGCTGTGATCTCAAGTCTGTCTTAGTTAATGCTATTGCTCCATTTGAAATGACACCCGAAATACAAAATGAGGCAACTTAATCAACTATATAAAATTCACTCCCCATCAACATAAATACATCATATCCAGAAACAAAGACACTATTAAATCTATTAAACCAGCTAGCAACCCAGAATATCACGCTTGTTTGCTCGAATATTACAGTTTTGACATATCTCCAGCAGCAATCAATAAAGACAGCCAATTAAAAATGATCATGCTTTGCCAGATACGCAAAACAATCTTCCCCACAGTTGTTTCCTGTGTGTATCGTATATTATGAGCGAACAAAAGCCAACTAACCTGCGATAGATAGAGGACCCATTACAATAGTTATAGGTGAAATATCTCATAAATTCAACGTAGATCTAGTAACACCAGGAACCAATATTTGTTTTTTGTTTGTTTCGGAGGACTTATTTGCCACCTAGGGTGTCTATGAATTACGAAACCGTAAACCACATCGTCATATATCAGACCAACTCAATCCATCAAATAACACCGGGAAAATGATCCACATTGTAGAACTACAGTTATAGCTCTATGCTGAATCTGGTCATTACACACTGGTCCCAACATGATAGTCCCATCTCGGAGAACCTAGACAACAGCATTGACAATATTTATTCCTTCTGGAAAATACTAGCTATCCATAGACAACCAAAGTTGAAAACAAATTGGCACATCACCCTATTTATTTTCAAATACCAATCCACCCCTTAATAATCTCAACAAATGAAACACGGTAAGCAATTCCCCAGTCATTCGTACTGCCATAAATCATAAATCAGCCAGTACCCTAAAACCGTTAATACATACTCAAAAACACTTTGATTCCGCCCCAAAAGTAAAAGGGAGCTATTTTCTTTGAGAACCAGCAATCGGATATATGGTGCAATAATAGCCTGATTGGGGTTTAACAGCAATATTCCGAGATATTACATAATAATAAAAACTATCAACTCAAAATACGAAGACTGAAAAACTCGCCCAGCGCTTCACGACAAGAATATAACAAACTACAGTACTGGGGAACATCAGCACATCCCATAAACAATAATTACCAAAGCAAAACTAAAACATCTACACACAACAAGCTTTTCACTAGGAATGAACAGGAAACGGTACTTACACGACACAGGAATTCAGCTAGTAAACAGGATGGTTTTACATGAACTTACCATACTAGAGCCAGCTAAAGAATGCAGCCAATCTAGAAGTGAAATAAATAACAAAATGAGTGAACTATGGGTATTCTTCTTCCTGTTACAAAGCCATAAATAATAGGTCACTTTGCAATTCATAGTGTCCACTCTATCTTTAGTTATGAAAGAAACGATTTTAGTTCGACGTATATGAAAAATTTAACTGAAACAAAAATTTGCTTCGGAAAAGTCAAAGACAGATCCACTCCGGATGTCATCCGTCATTCATCATCTAAGATTGCAGCTTGAAAAATCACTATACCAATCGAAATAGAGTTTGTCTCCACCGATAGCTTCAACAAGACAGTTAAGTGTGTATGCGATCTTTCCATACTAGATTCTCTTTTCGCTTTGAGCATATTTGGCCGGACTATCATGTGGATAGAAGAATGCTTATCAAGTAAAAAAAATCTAAACTTCTATGATCTAAATTTGTTTTCCAAAATATTATTCTTAGTAAGATATTCATATCTAATCGTGTATTATTGTAATGTAGTAATGTAATGTAGCGTTAGAATGTCTATCACATATAATAATATTGTTTTTATTATTAAATTCTTCTGAACAGCTTGATGAAAATATAACCTTTAATAAATGGTTTATTATTATTATTATTATTATTTTTATTATTATTATTATTATATTAATGTATATTTTATAAAGCGATTTTACTAGAGGGAGCCATTCAAACACGATGTACAAATAATATGTAATACAATAATTCCCCAAATAATATATCTGCAAATTATGTCTGTAATTGTTTGAATATTACAATTTATACCGGTGTTTTATTACTATTATTATTATTATTATTATTATTATTATTATTATTATTATTATTATTATTGGAATAGTTATCTAGTAGACACAATTCAGAATACTCTAAAAGTAGCGTTGTCTCTTGAAATATTTAAATCTATTATAAAAACATACCTTTACAAGGTTAATTTTACATGTACAATTGATTATCATTTAAATCTCCTACTGGGTTTTTACACACATATTATTTGGTTATCACATTACAACACCATAAAGGATCTTACTGGTAAGGAAACTTTATGAAGTATATACAATTACTATTGTAACTCAGGTTCATACTTTTCCCAGGGTAATACCAAAATTGTAGTCTTCAACACAGAGCGCCAAAGTCTGCATAACATGTAAATGATAAATACCTATACAAATCTCGAAATCATTAATGCCAGACGGCAGATTTTCACCGGCTTTATAATATGAAATAGCCACATTAAATTACATTTGAAGGTTTCAAAATTAGCTAAATTTAAATATACAGCCAACACATAATATTAAAAAACAAATGAAACAAGGGAATGTGTGCCACTCTCTCTCTCTCTCTCTCTTGATATCCCTCTCTTATTCGGTGTTTGATTATATTACAGTTAGTGTATGTGTTTGTATGTTAGTGGGTATTTGCTACAATATTTTATTATGTAAAAATGTTAACATTAGGTTAAGACAATGTTCTAATTAGCAAAGGGAAAACATTGTAGAACGTTATTAGTTTGAGGGTTGGGTCATTATTGTTGTACAAATAAAATACGTTAATCGGTGTGGATGTCACTTTGTTTCGAGACTTCTTATACAGAGTTATTATTATTATGATGATAAAACTAGTATATATATATATATATATATATATATATATATATATATATATATATGTATATATATATATATATATATATTATCTGTGTGTGTATATATTTATTTGCGTGTAAAAGTGTGTGTGTGCGTGTTTGTGTGTGCATGTATGTGTTTGTGTGTGTGTTTGTATGTGTGTTTCTTTTAATCTGTTGTTATTTATCTGTATATGCATGACGTTGCAAATATTATAATATTTTATAACAAATTTAATAAAAAAAACGGAAATGGGTTTTTGAAGACGAAGAACCACAACGATATAATAATAATAATAATAATAATAATAATAATAATAATAATAATGTATATTTAATAATGTATATTTAATAAAGCGCCCTTTCTAGCAGGAGCCATTCAAAGGCGCTGTACAAATAATATGTAATATAATAATACCCCAAATAATATGTCTATACAAACCCTGTAATGATTTAAAAGATAATAATTATTTATCTGTGAAAGCAACCTTAAATAGGTGTGTTTTTTAGAAGAGACTTAAAATTTCCAAGAAACGACACATTTCTAATATTTGCCGGCAACCTATTCCACAAAGTGGGGGCTGCAACACTAAAAGCACAATCACCATATGACTTGAGCCGAAACACTGGCACCTGCAATAGTATCTGACTGGATGACCTGAGTTTTCGGGATGACTTTCTAATGGAAATAAGTTCACACAGGTATTCTGGCGTCATATCATTAACTGATTTATAAGTTATTAACAGAATCTTGAAATGGATACGCTGACTACCAGGTAGCAAATGTAATTTTTGAAGAATTGGGGTGCTATGATCTGGGGTGATATTTTCTAGTATTTGTTACAATGCTAGCTGCACTCTTCTGAATTCACTGAAGGCGATTAATGTTAAAATCAGATATGCCTTATAACAGGGAGTTACAATAGTCTATTCGAGAAGAAACAAAGGCATGGACTACAGTTACGAGTGATTATTGTGTCAAGAATGCTTTTAAAGAGTGGATGTTCTTAAGATTGTAGTAGGCAGCTCGGCATACTGATGCGACATGTTCATGCATGTTAATACATTGGTCAAAATAATCCCTAGATTATTTATTGAACCATTAGGGGTAATCGAAGATGCCCCCATCTGTAATGCTGGTGTCTTTAAGGATTTAACACAATGTGGTGATGCCACATATCAAATATATGTTTAGTTTTAGAAGATTTTGAGTCATCCATAGCCGAATATCGGCAATACAATGTTCTAAATTCTTGATATGCAAATTTCCATCTGATATTCTGAATAAATTGTCAAAATATATCTATATATACCTTAGCATTTGGTCAATAATACATATTTTACTAACTTTCAATATTAGAAACGGTGCGTATTATGTCTGGGTTTGTATGTGCGACTTTATGTATGTGTGTAAGTGAGTGTATATGTGTACGTTTGCGTATGTGTTTGTATATGTGTGTATGTGTGTGTGTGTGAGAGAGCGCGTGTGTGCGCGTTTCGCGGGAAAAGAGAACAAATTGAGAGAATATAAATCAAAATCAATACTGCAAATGATGCATATTTAAGAAAACCGTTAGCCAGCTAAAGGATGTCACTTTATAATTACAAAAAAAGTAGTTCGGAGGCTGGATTGTAAGCTGCCTACAATAAGGGTTCTACACATAATGTCCTTCTTTTGATTGTGAAGTGACACATATTTGGATGTATATTTCTGTTTTCGGGTTACTAGAAATGCTTGCTTCTTCAATGTGTGTGCGCGCGTGTGTGTGTACTTTTGTCTATTTACAAAATATATAATATGCCATCGACTTTATATTTCTGTGATTTATCACATCTATGTCAATATATTAAAGAAAATAGGGGCTCTATGGTTTTCAAAAGCACGGATAATTGATAGAAAGTGTTATAATTTGATAAAATCCTTTTGCTTCTGCAAGCATGTTCGCTGGCTTGTTCGTGTTCTTGAATTGATTTGTATCGGTATATTTATGACTGAAATCTAATCAACTTGGGCGATCTTAATTACCCATTAAATCAAGACAGACCTTAATGATTCTAAGTAAATGAACTGTCCAGAAGCACGCAATTCAATTAGACAAATTGTTCTATAGCGTGACAAAGAACAACGTTAGATTCTCTAACAAAGACTGAGTAAACAATGCTTTCCTTTATTGCTGTGTGTGATGTTCTTACACAAAGTGAAATCACATATCTTCTGCTTATTTCTATCTTCTCTAGCCTAAATATCACTTGCTGATTTGTTGAGGTTCTAGATTGCTCGTAAATGTACACTCATTTGCTTTAGACATAACTGTGGGTTTTTTTCGATTTTTTTGAAACATCTCATATCGTCCACATGTCAGCAGCATGGTACCGATCAACCGGTGGCAAGGGACTAGTCGTGCCACAAGATGTACGGTGGAACATAATGGCACGCTGCCTTGAAACCTATCTACAGGCCTGGCCTATTTTAGATCGATACACATATTGCCCACAAAATAAAATATATCGGCATCAAGCGAAATGCAGAACATTTCCTCATTATGCTAAAGCCAATCTCAGTGACACTTGATCGTGCGCAGACTGAAACTTGTGTAATTAGATAGATAGATGGATATATATATATCCATTTCTAAAGATATATACAAGTGTCATATACTGGTTAATAACAATATCGTATTGATAACAATGTTCGAAATGGGGGGGGGGGGTCCAATGCACATGTTCTTCCCAATTCCCCCGTGGATATCCAGCGAATCATTTACCCATGAACATATTTAAATGATAAAAAAGCAGTACAACAAATATGCTAACAAGTAGCTAGTACACAAAACTAAATATGCAAAAAAAGTAGCCATATGCTGCGAAATTGAAGAATAACAATAAATGTGCACAACAACGCAACATCCACCACGGTGTCGAAGGAGAAATAATTGAAGGACCCCAAAGACGAGAAAATGATAAACGCAATGTCTAATTATAGTGTGTCGTCACTGTCGTTACAATATGAATTTCCACAATTTACAACATCACCATAACGGTCCAGAAATAATATGTACTTGATAGCCCTTTTAAGGCATGAACGCGTGTTATTTAAATTTAGTATATGGCTCTATTTATTCAAAGTTGTTGGAAAGGTGAATAGTGGAAGCATATCGATACACTTTGACCTGGTTCTTGCTACATGATAAAAGTTTGATTGTCGGGTAAGATATGCACTGTTAATATCATTATTACGACGGTAAATATCGTGAAAGGAAGATGACAATTTCCAATTTGTACATTTGTGGATAAATAACAGCACCTCGAGCTCATGTAAATCAGATGCCTTTAATATTATTGACTGTTTGAAAAGCGTATCGGTGTGACTATTGTATTTTTTATTGTGAATTGCTCGAAAGGCGCGCTTTTGTAAGAGGTGTGATTTGTTTAATATAGCATATTTCGCATTTCCCATGCAGGAAATCCATAATCAATATGTGTATTTCTCAGGGAAAAGTACAGTGTTCTCAAACTTTCTTGGGAAGGAATACTTTGGATTGTTTCATAATTGTATGCAATTTTTGTATTTCAAGTGTTTTTTTCCACAAATGATTTGTCATATATATATATATATATATATATATATATATATATATATATATATATATATATATATATATATATATCCAGAAATGTGCAACTATCTTCCCTATGTAGTGTATTTTCGCTTACAAATAGGTTTAAATTGCTATAATTATATTTCTTGTTCAGGGTCTTTATCAGCAGGTAATTAGTTTTATGTGTATCAAGTTATTATTTATTGGCACAAAATCAGTCAAATAAATAAAAAGTGTCGTCTACAAATGACAAAATATTTCCTTTAGTACTATTAGATATACCGTTAATATATACAAGAACTAACAATGGGCCAAGTATACAACCTTGTGGTACACCACACTTTTATGCGCAGATTTGGGTATGCATGGGAATGTATTTCCACATACTGCGATATATAATGTAGAAAACTTGTTCCATGTATTCGCGACTTATCGTATCCAATATGTGTTTAGTTTATGAAGAAGTATTTGATGGCGGATAGCATCAAAGGCCTTACTTAGGTCACAAAATGTTTCCAGTGTATGTTTGGAGGAAATGACATAGCTAGCTTCAGTATAGTAATTTAACAGGTGAATGAATGGATGGATAGTTGAGTGATTCGGTCTAAAACTGCATTATTGAGATTTTGGAGAAAACATTAAACAAAACGATGACCTTATCAGCGATATTTAAAACACGTAAAATACTTTTACAATCCGGCAATGACAGATTCCCATTTATAGCTAATATGTTAGATCCTCGATATACGGGTAATGATTGAGGAAACAGACAATACCATTGAACATATAACGATAAACTATCCTGATATGATGTCCGGCATAGTAAACTATAAGGCAAAGACAGGTCCATTCCACCAGTACATGATTCTGCCAGAAATAATGAATTCAGTTAGTCCCATTGCCTGGTGGTATTTAAAATCAGACAGATTGCTCACGCTTTTAGATCAATAGTTGAGTGCCACTTCATCCAGTGCTGGGGCTGAGAGTATTTTCGATATTCGGATTAGTTCATTTAAAACTTCTAAATCGCCTAGGGATTGGAGAAAAAAAAACTTGCAAGCTGGTAGTGATAAACAAGCTGCTAAACAAGAAATCAAAATGATCTTTGTCTGGTAAAATAAAGTGATAAATGTTGTGTATGTGTTATAGTGTACATAATATAGAGGTTGAATAAATCTATCCTTATATATATCATGATAATTTAATATGTTATAACTCCACAATACAATCAAATATATGCATTTTGAATGATTTATGGAGTATGAAAAAAACAGATTTAAAATATAAAAAAATCCGACTTAAATAAAATTTAAAAAAATCGGATTTTAATTGTTTTTAAATAATGATTTGTATCACACGGCGAGCATCTGTTAACATGTAGTCGAAGTTCAAAGTTCAAGACGACCCTTCAGGAAGTACATGCAGTGCATGCAGTGGAATGTAACTTGTGGATGTGATGGAGTCGATTGCAGCAACCCACTGGTTAATATACATTTTTACGGTTTGCCATTTACTACACCATAGTTATATGTACAAGGCACTTGTGTTAAAATAGCTTCGAATATGATAATCAAAGAAATAAAAAATCCATAAATGACTTCATCGTCAACATACAAGTCACTAATATCAATCAAATCTAAGGAATCTCAGACAAGTTATGTCAAAAGGTGGAAAACTGACTGGATTTGACAAACTTATTTGGATTTGACAAATGCCTCAGAATATGCTTCTGCTGCAATTATAAACTACTTAGACAAATAAACTTGTAAAACGCTATAGTGTACCTTGGCGACCTTGAAAATAATCTGAAACTCAACAATGGCAATAACATTCAACTATATAATTTGTTTTATATAATAAATGATTGATTCCTCTAGGTCATCTGTCATTAACAAATGATATCGTTAAAGTTTGTTTGGGGCTTTGGCCTGCTGCCTATAACATTCCGGAAATGAAACGTAGGAGTAGTATTAGTAGTAATAGTAATAATAGTAGCAGTAGTAGTAGTAGTTGTTGTAGTAGTAGTAGTTTTAGTAAAAAAGTAGTTGTAGCAGCAGCAGTTGTAATACAACTATGGAAAGTAAACTCAAACTTGTATCTTCCGATCTCAATAGACTGTAGATGTCGCAATATTTAAAGAAAGCTTCACATTATATTCGAAGTACTAAGCATATTGTTCCCCAAATGATACAAGCATCTGTACATTATGAGTCAACAAATTATGAACCATGAATTTGATATTTTTTAAAGTATGATTGTTGTTTATTCTGGTTCTAAATTTGAACTAAAAATCAAATATGATACTCTGAAAAATGGGGATTTTAATGAATATGTAATGTCTGTATCAATGCTCGTCAGTATATTTAGAAACTACTTTTTGGCACACCCTGGAATGGACAGCATAACACCAGAGCATTTACAATATCCTCTAGATGCGAATGTTATTAACTACCTCAGTTTAATATTCTCACTATGGTTTTAATTTGTTGGTGTACCTGAAACATTTATGAAAGCAACAATGGTTCCCATAATTAAATAGGCATTGATCCAACAGTTCCAAAACGTTCTCAGATTTTATTGGCATGTACATTCGAAATATTCTTGAATTATGTGGGCCCAGCATATCAGGTATTCATGATCTTTGAAGTAGTCATTTGATTAATTACCTCAATATATTTATTTAAGATGGCAATTGGTGTACTTTTTGTTCATTGTTGGTTAATGCTGTGGAATACGGATATTACTAACTACATTGATTAGGGCTCTGTCTTGTGTAAGCCAATCCAAATGTGTACTGTCACGCGTTAATGAGGTTTATCTTTACCCTTTTACGTGGAATTGTTTTACCAATATTTGATTGATGAATTGCCTGCATGTTTTTTGTGGTATATGTATTACTTTTAAGTCTTCTGACGTATTTAATTATGCTGACAGGATACAATATTTAGGAGTGGCAATATTCTCCGTACAATCCAACGAAGATGTGGTAAATATTATTGAAGCATGTAAAAAGCATTTATTAATTTCCAATGAACAGCTTTTACTAATGCTAACTGAAACAGTGATGAATTATTTGTTATATGTGACCATCTGAAAAGTTACCCTTTCTTGTGTTTCATGTTGATGAAATATGTGAAAATATGATGTTTCATTAATCCACGTGATGGGATAAATGACTGACAACGTTCATCATCTTTTATTGAGGAACTCTCATTATATTCGTTATGTTTAAATATGGTATTGATGTCGTATTTTTAACACATTTATAAAAGACGCATAGGTATAAATAAAAATAGATTTGTCTAAAAATTATATTATCATCTTCTGGTTATCAGCAAAATGCTCAGACTTTTTTCCACATAAAGTGGATTGTTGAAACCAAAATAAAACAGGGAGGCTATTGCGAGACTAAAATAAATCATTTACACATTTTATTACGCCCATTATTTGACGATGATTATGTCCGTATGAGCATATTGAGCACGTCATTAAGTTAAACAGTTAAATCTGAAGAGCTTTATCGATTTTCGATCTGAAACCGTACATAGCCGGTCTGTAATATCATGCTTAGATTAATATAGCCTCTAGTAAAGGTTAATTATCCCATTTGCCTTTGACTAATACGATCACAATGCCTGGACATCGAGATTTCTGATAATGATCTCATTCAAGTGAATACCACTTTAATTAACCAATTAAAATGATCCCTTTTCCAATAATCGATATTTTAAAATGCCTCTTACTATACCGAAATGGCGAGACCATTAAATAGTGACTTGCTTAGACAAAATATGTGATGCCTTCATAACAACGACGCAAACCAAAAGCGTAATTTTCATTTAATACCAACGTTTTTTGTTTCTTTTCATCTGTTCTCCAATACACAAGGTAATATATTTGTTAATTAAAGCTACCGATGTAGTCGTTTAGGTTTCTTCCTATGTTTATTAATTCTTTAAAACATTACAAGAAGCTAAATAAACTTCTATTATTCAATAGATTTAAAAACACACCCATAGCAATAAGCTACGAATAGAAGAAAAACACGTCTTAAAATATTGTTGACGTATTGCGTATTATATGTAGCACAATACCACAAAAGAGTATCCATGAATCCAATCACTTCTTAGAGATCAACGCCGCTTAACACACATATGGAACAACTCAGATTAACATTTTATGGTCCAAGTAATAATTTATAATTATCATATTTCCTTAATAATTTATAAGGGTATGACTAAATGGCGTACGATTAAAGGAATTCACCGGTCTCTTTTTAATAGTACAAAAATTATGTAAGTATTAATAGACAATATCAAATAACCACTCTTTTAGTTATCTGTTAGTTATATAAAGTTATGCTTATTTAACATTTTGAACACATTTTATGATTGAATTGCCACTATACCCTTTTCATTACCATTTATTGCAGGGCTGCAGTAAATGATTTCACATCATGTGCATAACAGGAAGGTTTCGTAACTACCAATTTAGTCCCTTACAAGTTTTGTATATACTCTATATGATGCTAGAATCCCGTTATTTATATGTTTTCATAAAAGCTATCATGGTTTTGGATGGCATGATATATTCACTAAAGGTCATAGTGCAGAACAATGTGGAAAAACTTGACTCATGTTTTTGCAAAGTTGACTTGATTCTACTACTAAAATAACTTTGTTGAAACATATCCAAGCTATTGTCGTCTTGTGTACTGTATATTAGTATGATTTAGTTATCATGATAGTTTGCAGATATATTCGCAGCGGGATTTGTTTTAAATACCATTTTTATTGGAAATTGGAAAATAGCTTTGATAAATATTTACATTAACATTAATGCTTTACAATGCCACTGGTATCATTTGGTGTATTGTAAAACCAGTCTTGTGTACACTTTGTTATAGCCTTATGTACATAAATACGTAATATGATAGGTTAAATCTTTATTCTATCTGCAATATTTTCACTGGTCCGTATACTATTTTTTATCCGAAAATGCTCGAAATGTTTCTACAAGCTTCTGCAGTTGACATCAAAGATATAATGAATAGGTTTCGAACAAGAATTGTCATATGGCATTGACTGAGTGAGCGATGGCGTTGTGTTTAAACTGAGCCACCATAGCACGGCTGTTTAAGCAATCTTGCTTGGGTAAGAAATATAGAAACAATTGCAGTCCTATGTCTCACCATCATGCCACCTGCTAGCTTATTGAAAAGGAAATAATAAGGCTCATAGAAGAGTACTTAGAGGACAATGATATCCTTTACAGTTATCAGTCTCCTTATTAGAAAGGTCATTCAACATAAACTGTTTTCTCGAAAGTCCGATCGGACACCGGATATAAGTTTTCGTATGTCAAATTTGTATTAGCTATGTCTTAATGAAAAGGTGTTAGGAGCTTCTTGGTCTACTCTAACCAGCATCATGTCATTTAATGTTTTCATGTGCAAGTACGATGTTAGGAAGTAAACCATATTTGTTATGTTAGGAGCTCATCAAAATTGATATATTCATAAATGTGAGGGGTGTCGGAAGGCATAGGCGTTAGCAAAGTCGTGGTCGAGCTCTTGATATTTACGTAATGCTGGAAATATTGATTAAAATTGTTGGTGACATTTATTGACCAATGACCCATGAATGAATTAAATGATTAGTATTCTTGTATTTTCGTGCTGTTATCTCTTGTTAGAATATTACTATAACCGATACAACATTTGAATAGGCGAAAGCTTTTTGTGATTAATATTTATTTGTTCCATAACGGAAATATTTGGGAATAAACCTCATTATGTGTAATTTGTTTGTAGAATATTTTGATAGATAGGAGTATGGTTAAAATGATTTCATAGGATAATAGTAATCTATTTTGTCCTATGCAAGTCCAATGCCTAGAATTTAGCGTGTGCTCACAAACGTACACCCACATACACACCCACATATATATATATATACATACATAAGCACGCGTACACACAAACTCACATACAACACACACAAACATACACGAGCGCAAGCGCACACACACATACATAACATATGCACACACATGCAACGCACACGCACACACACACACACACACACACACACACATAATATATATATATATATATATATATATATTGATTGACACGATTATAGACATAATAAAGAGAGAAGGGGGGGGGCTCTGAAGAGACACATCTTGACATCCACGCCTATGAAATAAGAAATACAGTCATCTGTGATGCTGAATATTACGTTTACTAACACGGTATCATTATTTGCAGTACATCTTTTTATCATCATCTATGCTTAAATAAATATTACATATGTTTAATGTTCTCGTAAATTATGATCAGGGAAAATAAATATTAAAGAAATGAAGAAATATATATATATAAGGATAATATTATTAGTTTCTATATATTAGTAATTAATTTCACAATTGCTTTGGATAGGAAGCGAGATAACGGGTTTCACTTAAAATAGGGAAAATGAGGCCATCTTGCTATGATGCTAAAAAGACAGTCGCCAGGACATTGAGTTGAATTATCTTTTTCCCGATGTCCAAATAGCATATATTGGTGTACGATATAGTCCTGAAAATTAATATTATATAAGTAAAGTAAAACAGAAATAGTTAGCAAATTTTGAAACCTAATTATGGTTAAAAACGGTAAATATATTAACAAACACAAAATAATTATTAGTAAACTATAATAACTCTCTCTCTCTCTCTCTCTCTCTCATATATATATAATATATATATATATATATATATATAATATATATATCAATCGATAAATACTTATTTCCACTTACTTTGTTAACGCCACACTCAATCCATTTCTTAGCTGAATCCAGAGCGAACCAGCTGGGAGCATCTTCTGTGTAGTTACCTATGAAACATATGCTATGGGATAATTCATCATACTCTTGGATAAGCTGCCCTTTGTTAGTCCAGCCTCTTCCTTCATATATACGTCCATCATTACCAACCAAGAAATTGCATCCAATGTCATCAAAATCTGTGGTGTTTGGGAAATGTAAATATTTGCAACATATAAATATAATACACATTTCATATTGTTTTCAATATCTGGTAAATGCCATTTAGGTTGCTACATTTCCGGATTACAAAACAACAACAATACCAGCAGCAACGAAAACTACAACGACATACGCAAACAAACACAAAAACACACACACATACACATATGCACACACATGCACACACATACACACACACATACACACACACTTTCATATACAAATAAACACATACACACACATACACACACACATACACATATATATATATAAATGCATATATTAACACATACAGATGCACACAAAGGCAAACATATATATATATATATATATATATATATATATATAAACATATATATAAACATATATATAGACAGATAAATAGATAAATATATATATAGATTGATAGATAGATAGATAGATAGACAGATAAATATATTTAGATTGAAAATGGTGAATGGAAAAGAGAGAGATGAGATTGTATTAAAATACATGACTTGGAAATACTACTTACTCATGACAGTCATTTGTTTAGACTGAATAGCCTGTAGTCTAGCGCTACATTGTGGAACATTGCAACAACCTTCCGTAAGTGTATGATGAATGGAAGTCATACTGACCGGTAGGTCTAATGGTGTTTTCTGTGTC
>JAODUP010000747.1:115000-165000 GCA_025642065.1 Paralvinella palmiformis
ATAAGACAAACAACTAATATTCCTCATTCTATCTATTATGCCCTTAACTTGAAATCCTGACAGCTCATTTAGTGACTGGTTTGTGCATCAGTTTACATCAACAAAAGAAGCAAATTGCCTAAGATCAGCTAAAGATGATAATCCGACAAAATTATCTTAGTCTAAAAGGTGTTTTGGAAAAGGTTTAATCATTTTAAATACACCTCATTCCTAAAGGTATGCCAGTTCAATTCAAAAACACCCTCTATCCTATATCCCCAGATATCACTATATATACTAATACATCCGCAATAACATATGCCGCAGATAGCTGTTTTTTAGTTCGAGGACCCTACTTCTGAATTAAATTGCTACAAGTTGGCTGTTCGGGGGTAAGTGCAATATTTGCGTTACAGATCCGGGTGGAGAAAGCTAACAATATTGCTTATCATGACGTGTTAAAATAAAGTCGTTTTCTATATTTTGATGGAATTCCTATTGTATTAATCCGTGTATCTCTGTTGAAAAGAATGGATATGTTGTGTTAGAAACATAAACATTTATCCATTTATCATCAAACAGGTTTTTGTTATTTTTCATTCAACCGAATCATGTCCATCTGATTGGCTTATTTCAACAGTAAAAGCGAATATCGTACTACCTTAAAATAAAGATATACTGAGATGTGAATGCCGCATTCAGGTGAAGAATGTAATATCATAATTAGCAATAATGAATTAGAGGCAACGAGTAAATTATCCTAAGCCGAATTGTCCAAATAAATCTTTCTTTAGACGCTACAAATAATATGCAACACGTCAATGATTTATTAAAAAATAAATGTTTTTATTAGTAGCTTATTGCTCAATAGGAGATTTTTTAAATTTCTACTTACGATTTTGCTTCTCACAAACGAGTAAAATAAGATTGGATAAACATTTTTTATAGAATTGACTGACATAGGTAAAAAACGTAAAGGGCTACCTTGGTAGCGAGCAGTTAACCTTGTCTATTGGAATACAGACGCAAAGTCAACATTTTGGTATCAATAGCGAATACACGTTGTTTTGTGTCGTTGTTATAAAGCAATAACATATTTTGAATAAACAAGCCAATGTTTAATGACATCAAAATTTGTTTGTAGTAAGAGGTAGTTAAAACTATCGATTATTAGAAAATCCATCATTTAAATTGGTTAATGAAAGTCGTAATTAGCCTGAATGAGACTATTCTCAAACATCTGGATATCGTGGCATTTGTAGTGTTCGGAGTTAAAGGTAATTTTACTAATTAACCTTTACTACACACTATATTTATCTAGGTATGATATTACATATCGATATTGTCCGCTTTCATATCGAACATCGCTCATTCTCTGTAGAGCTATTCATTAAGCTAAATGACACACTTAATATTTTCATATGGAAATGGACTTATACACCGTCAGATCGTGGGCATAACGAAATGTTGGAATGGTTTGTTTTTGCCAATTAAGAGCCTCCCTATTTTATCATGGATTGTCTGTAGAAATAAATCTAACCATTTGGCTGATAACCAGATGGTGATAATATAATTTATACAACTCTCGATTCATTTTACCTATACATCTTGAATCAATAAACCTGTGTAATAAGTTAATGTTTGCAGAGTCCTTATCATTTATTGATACCAATCTTAATCAAGATAAATACTCCCATATCTACCTTCATGCACGTTTTTCTATGATGGCTTTAAATACGTTATTGCGTGAAACAAATTTAACGGTAATTCTTGGACCAGAAAACCGTTAATTGAATCACATTTTCAAGTTCAATTGATAAATTAAATTAGAAGATACCATACGACCATTGACATAAAGAAAACTAGACCGAGCAGCCAGTGGTGTTTAAATGGGCCGGCATGACCAAACAGGTTTGACTTCCGGTAGGCAAAAGCAACGTTGAAGCCGCTGCGCTTCGAGTTTTGAACCCATGAATATGGACATTTATTGTGAATCTGTATTATCCCTGTCCTATTATATGCCATGAAATATGTAAATGTCGTTTTATGTAAGTCCGTAGATCAAGTTTAGTTGGCATCAAATACCAGAGACAGGCCGGGGTTTATCGAAAAGGCTAAATATAATAATAACAGTTAAGCTTAATTTCGCGCCAAAACAACCCCCCTTTAACAGCTATTTTAAATGTGTTCCTTATTCTTACCGATGAAAATATATCCCGTTTCTATTACTTCCCACGACTTATGCAACCAGCGATACAACAATAATTCACCATGTTCATAAACCTGATTGTGCAGTGTGGGTTCCCTTTTTTCTCTACCGGAAGTGGGGAACTGTTTACCATCTAATCGACGGCCGTGTTCGATCTAGTTTTCTTTTAGGTCAATGCATATGACATTTATTATAAAATTGAGACTGGATTGTATATTTGTCATAAACATACCAATTATGAATTGGGTCTCTTCTTTTGATGTGTACATACATTTCGTTACCTGGAAAGTGAAATGTATCGTGTCATACAACACATATAACAATGTGCCTCTTTAAATTCGTCTACCAATTGTAAACCATTTAAAAAAAGACATTAAATGTTTTATAAACAAACTTGTAGTGAAAATGGTACTTATTATATTCTGCTATCTGTGATTTTCACGAGGAATTGACATTCCAATTAAGTGCAGATCGCATGCAATATGTTTGAACTGTTCGCATCATTTGTTTTACTCTAGTTTGGAAACATGTTGCCTGCTGGAAATGCAACTATCCTTTCTGCTTAATGGCATAAAAATTCATATATTTTAAATACTATTATTATTACAATTATTGATACTACCTTACCCACAACTTCCACTACAACTGCTGGATCCCATTATGTTATGCTATCATAATTATAAACGTTTCAATGATGGGTGTCATTTCAAAAGTAACACTAGGTAGGCATAGGCAGATTTTACTTTCTGGTTATATTTATTCGAAGCATGGTACATAGCTATCCATGTGTGTGTTTGTGCGTTTGTGTCAGTGTGTGTGTCTCTCTGTGTATGGGCATCAAATTATATATCTATCGATATATAAAAATATATCCCTCTCTCAATTGTCTTACTTCATATATATATTATATATATATATATATATATATATATATATATATATATATATATATATATATATATATATATGTAGTGTGTGTGTGTGTGTGTGTGTGTTTAATGTATGTGTGTGTTTGTGTGTGTGTGTATACATATATATATATTTACACACACACACACACAGAAACACACACAAAGTGGCGGTTAAACATCAATTATCATCATTGTTAACGCACCAAATTGAATTATGATTTTGTTAAGTACAGTATGAATAGTTTCAATTTGAAGATATTTATTTACGTTGGTCTCTGTGGTCCAATGATACAAGCACTCGCCAAACAGTTATGTGGAATTGAGTTAAACAATATTGATGCATAATTTAGTTTTGTAAATTATGGTTGATTTTATTTTCTTCTAGTTTTTGTCCCAGTATCGTAAACAGTAACGCATCACTTGCACCTGGTTGAACTTCAATGTCAATATTTGCATCCTGTGAACTGCTCATGATGATCCAGGAAACGACGTAAAATAATCATCAATTAATAACACAGTCCAACAGATGATATGCACACAAAAAGAGTACACCCGGTTGATAAATGTCCAATAATTTTCCGAAATATTTCACACAATATGATTCCTCACATTGTGAAGAGAATGTAAACGAACAAAACGATTTCATAAGATAATGTTAATGATGTAACACTCAGCTTCCACTTCCGCCGTATCAATAACACAGATGCATAATGCATCAATCAATTTATTCATACACAGGACAACGACATATATGACGAACGGCGATCAACAATGACGTAATGACGTATAACTATTAACGACGTATACTGACGTACAACCAATCCCGACGAACTAATAACCCATAATGACGACGACGTCAGTGTAATGACGATTAACTGCAAATATATACAACAACAGCTGGTAAATAATAGAATTACATTGCCAACAAAACATAATTTAAACAAACAAAATGCAATGATATAATCAATTAGAACTCGGTGTAGTCGAACTCATAACCCTGTGATTACAAGACACGAACGTTACCACTAGACTAACTGGTCCCTTATTTAACAATACAATAGGCCAGCGCTAGATGATGTAAACGTTTGGCACTGTGACAACGCATTGTGTATGGCCAGCTCATACAATGACTTGCAAATTACAAAGGCATTTACATTGATATTTCGCACAGACGATAACCTATCAAAATACCATTATAGCTACACACAAATAGGGACAAAGGAAAATAAACATACTAAGCTAAGTAATAATACACATAATTAATACAGACCATTCTCTTGTGTCCTAATATTTCCCAATAAATACGCTAGCTTCAGCTGACCATTACAGGCTTCTTCACTACGCCGGATATCTGCGCTAAACATTTTCTACGCACCAATGATCACACGCAACAACAAACGATAAATAAAAACGAAACAGCAATTCACTATTAACGATCATGTCCTCAAAACAACAACCATTCAATCAATCAAGAAAACTAACCAATACAAGTATCGTAAACGATACATTATCGTAAACAGTGTCATTAACAGTAACAGTACCAATGCCAGTATTAAGTCAATGAACAGTCAATGAACAGTAAACAGTCTGTCGTGTAAATAAATTGTGTCTACCAAAGCTGGTTTCAAAGTAATGAAAACGTATATTCCTGTAGATGTGATTCACTAACGTTCTACGGATAGGGACGCAGCTACAATAGTTAAAACATATTTTAATAACGTGACTTACTAAGCAACGATGAGAGAGACTGACTAATCTTCAAATACTGGATCGTCTGAAATGAAGTACGAGGATGTTTCTATTATTTCCAAGCCACCTGCAGGTGTTAGTGAGGTTCCAGGTAGAGAAGTCACTGACTATCTCGTACTCAAACAGAGACAGATAACAGCTGTAGGCAAGGTGACTTGTATGCGTAATAACTTGGAGAAACTCATGTTAGGTGCCGAAAACCTTGACGAAAGTAAAATACAACTAACCAATTATGATCAGTTGTTTGTGATATATCAGAGAGCCCTTTATGATGTATGATACGCTCACCGATGAACATGTACAAGACAATACAAGAGATCAAAGCGTTACGGAGAGCACGAAGTCGACATATCCACCTTTCGGCAGCAATATAGGAATTGGATAATTGATGCGGAACGCAAACTGATTAATGAACTTGATCGTTTGTCTGAATTAAGTTCTAGGCAGACTGGATGAACTTGTATATCTCATGGGTGAAATAATGGATATACATAAACGGCATAGGCACATGAGAAAGCTAAACTCGTGTAACGCGAACAAAAGTCAAAACAGTTAGAGGTACCGATCAAGTAACAAGCTCTTCAAGCAGAAGGAAATAAGCTCGAGCTAGATGTGGAGATTAGTAAGACATTAGCTAGAGAACATGCTTATGCAGAAGGCTTAGAAACAAGAAGTTAAATCATGATCATTCCTCAGTACATGTTTAACCACAAAACCATAAATATGAAAATGTGAATGCTGTTACGAATGTAGTCAGTGATAATGTTGCCACTAATGTTATCACTAATGTTATCACTAATGTTGTCACTAATGCTGTTTCCAATACTAAGAGTAATGATGATTGGTCAAAATAACCAATCTCATATTACTGCTGAATCTATTAGCATATATATATATATATATATATATATATATATATATATATATATATATATATATATATATATATATATATATATATATATATCAGATAGACAATAACCCACCTCCCACTGGTTGTGTTTCATCAATAATAACAACATGCTATGATGTGAGGATTCAGGAATCAACATCAAGTAGTCATCAAGCTCATGACATTAATCAGACTTCCACTACACAACCAGCATACCGAGGCACAACATCTCAGTTACATCCACCACGAACAACACATGTATTCAACCTACCAGCTTCATGCTACCAGCCTACACCTCATATTGAACAATATGACTTTCGGCACATATACAACAGCTACTTACAGCAATGACACTTCCAGAACCAGAAGTGCCAAAGCAATCCATGAACAACATTTCAAACCTGATCTTTCTCAATCACATGCTAAACATACAAGTGATCGCGTCTACGCTTGCAGGATACTTACAAACTAAATGGAGAGAAGATGCCAGTAGGATAAAGATACATGATTATCGTATGCCAAACTTTCAGGACATCACTCCATTCGTGAAAATAGCTCCTGAATCTGCTAATGATCCTGTGTTGATGAAAGCAGTTCTGCAAAGTTCTGCAAATGCATCCAGTAGTACCCATGTTGCTAAGTGGAAATCAACGGCTACAATGAATAGCTTTGCTATCACCCTAAATCAGCCAGATGTGTTACATGATCCTAACAGTAACCAGAACACCACCCAAAGACACACAAACATATGTATCTGCCATATATATCACAAACCACATGACATAGACGTATGTTACACATTCTTGAGGAAGACATTTGATGAACGATGGGCCTTCCTTGTAGGCTCGGTTTTGCCTGCTTCGGAAATAGCCACACGTCTATATGTTGCTTACAGAAGCGTACATGTAATAAATGCTATAAGAATTGACATGGACAATTACCAACTTAACTAATTTTAAGGATAATATAAAGTCCAGTCAACTGGCGACAATAACAGCTACCAAGACAGGTGAATCCATCTAAAGGAATACATGTTGTATTACAAACGAGCATAACGCAACAGACCTGCGCGCCATCATCACTGTCAATGTGCACCAACAAGGATGTGTTAACAGTATCACAACGTATCCATTCTATGACAGTGAGATTACTGTTTTTGTCGGACGATTTGGTGAACCAACTCAACGCAACAGGACAGACCACCGCGTTCGTATTGCATACTATGAAGGGAGAGACTCGAGTTACATCTATTGGTGCTAAAGGCCTGGTTGTATCCAGCATCACATGTGATAATCCCATATTGTTACCTAAATGTTAACACGAGATAAAGTTCCAGTTGGACACTCTCAGATACCGAAACGTGATGGTATGTCCAGATGGAGCCATCTTCGAGAAACAAACAGTAATATGCCAGCCTATTTACCAGATACTCAGATTGGTCTTTTGATTGGCAGACTACAAGCGCTATGGAGATTCGTAGCTAGACTTGGTCATGTTAATCAGCTGCGATTTGATAACGGGACAACTTCATAGGGGCTGAATGAGAATTATGTGAAGCACTTACCTAAATGAAGAATATGCAGCGGATTTTCAACCCTCGTGCTTCAAGCTAGATGGGAGCTCTTGGGAGGTAAAGCAAAGTGCCTATGGTGGTTGTTCAACTATATCGAGAGTTTGGGGAGATGTTTGATGACGAGCCGTTCCATAATTTAATGAGCGAAGTCGAGGCGATCATCAATTCAAAGCTCATAACACACCTTCTACTGATCCCAATGACTTAGAAGCATTGACACCACATCATATGTTGCCCATAAATTCTGGAATTATACTTCTACCATCTGGAAGAAATGGCTACGTGTCCAGTATGCCGCTAATGTCTTCTGGAAAAGATATAGGCGAGAATACTTTTCAAGATCGACCAAAGTGGAATCAGTCACATTAAAACATAGCTCAAAGTGATATTGTTATAAGTAAAGATGATTCTCTTCCAAGAAACCGTTATCCCATGGGATGTATCAATGAGACATAGCCCGATCGAAAGGGTATCGTCCGCAGTGTAACTATGAAAACATCTACTAATAAGCTGAGACGTCCAATCGATTATCTAGTCTTACTAATTCCTGTTGACGAATAACTCCATACCTAATTTTAATGTAATATGTGTATCTTATTAGTTTAGTTGTTGCTATATCATAACCCACATTTGCTGCTATTATTTATACCAGAGTGTGGTGGTATTAACATGATACAAATTGTTTCTGTTTATCGAATAATAGTGATTCCGAAATTATATCTTATAAAGGTATTTGTGCATTCGTCTGGTTTATGAATTGAACGAACAGGGTTGATCATTTTGTGGAGAATGTGAATGCACCAAATTAATGTATGGTCTATTTAAGTACATTATGACTTGTTTGTTTCAATTTAAAGGCTTTTATTTACGTTGGTATATGTGGTCTACTGGTATAAACGGTCAACCAGAGGTGTAAGGGAACTGACTTCAAATATCGTTACTGAAAATGTATGTTTTTTGTTTTGCTGTGTCACAGGAAGTACATTGCATGGAGATCATTGTCGCCCATGTCATCTGTCTGAACAGCCAAGTGGAATATTCAAATAGTTGTATTTTAGGAATTAACTTACTTATATGAGGACACAGAGGATGTATAACTATCAAATTTGTTATATTAAAGGTAATAGGAATTAATTATAATGTCATAATGAACAGTACTAGGATAATAAGCATAAAACATGTGTTGTTAATTTTGTCCAATTTGTCCTATTTGAGTAAAACCAATATAATTGAATTTTATGTTTTTTATCGTTTGTCGACCTATTCGTGCAATACTATATCGTAAATAACGTTCCTATAATAGTGTTACGTATGTTTGTACAATTTACGTCATGTCTGTAAATTATGGTTCAAATTGTTTTTTCAATTTTTTGGACCAGAGACCAGATCGTAAAGAGTATCGTAATCAGTATTGTAAATAGTGGCATTAAAAGTAACAGTACCAATAACAATATTAAGTCAACGCACAATCATCGCTCAGTAAACGGACTGTAGTGTAAATAAAATGTGTCTACTAAAACTGTGTTCAAAGTAACGAAAACGTAAATTCCTGTAGTTGTGATCCACTGACGTTCTGAAGAAATAGGATTGTAACTACATACATACATACATACATTTACTCCAATATGCAATAACCCGTGCGCAAGGGCACATAATGACATTGAAACTACTGATCATGTTCATGTTTGTTAATTATAGGCACTATAAAGAAATATCCGTGTCACTTTGTTCATCAGATTAACTCATGGTATGTTCGGAAAGATCAAACATTTGTTTTGTAATTATCCATGAATGAGTATGATTGACTAAGAGATAGCTACAGACAATAGAAGCATCGTGTGCCGGTGTGTATGCTCAAGGACGGTTGTAACTGGTTACGATTTAGTAATTATCACGTGTGTGGGGGTTAATTAATTATTACTGTCAACATGTCGGTGTGTCTTGCATGACTGAACTAGCAGAACTATTTCGCAACGTTTTCATGTTATCGTATGATCGAAACAAATCAGTCATAGACAATAATGTGCCAGAAGGTGGATTAAATGGATTAATGGATTCTGACTATCTCTCTCTCTCTCTCTCTCTCTCTCTCTTTCTCTCTCTCTCTTCTTATATATATATATATATATATATATATATATATATATATATATATATATATATATATATATATATATTAACCTTTTAAATCATTAAAAATAAAATATTTGTAATTTGTGTTATTTATCTGACACCAGTTAATAATGATAAACTATACGCATTTCCAATTGTAATTTAAATCCTTATGTGCCACCTGTAGTAGTATGCGCTCACCCATGTAAAACATATGCGCATAATAATGAAATATGATATACCGTTAATACAGGGATTATGTAAGTTGCGATGATAAATATCTAGGGTAAATGGTCGGATAATTGTCGCATCGTATCTTCCTTTCCACGGAATTCTTTTCACCACGACAGTATTGTAACATCTTTTCGTTACCTCTTTCTCGCTAGTCATCATTTAATATGGAAATAACTAGGAATATGTAAAACCATGCTATTTGTAAAAACAAAATGAGTCATACTGAAATATGGAATACCGTTAATACATATCGAGTTGTTCGTGTCCATGAATCGATTTGCGTCGGTATAATTCAATCAACGGAAATCCAATCAACTTGGGGGATCTTAACTACCGATTAAGTCAAGAGAGGCCATAATGATTCCAAGTAAATGAAATGTCCAGAAGCACGCAATTCAATTAGACAAATTGTTTTATCGCGTGACAAAGTACACCGGTAGATTTGCTTCTGTAACACAGACTGAATAAACACGATTCATTAGGTTGTCGTATGGTTTATACGATGCTGACACACTTTCTTTATCAAATGCAAAATGTTGATGTTAATAAAACGTGACTGAGTTTGAGGCGTATCATAGATAGTAGTTATAAGTACTTCAAACAAACAACGTCAACAATTCACGGGCTCATCATAATATGCAGTTATGATTATTTAACTTGTTTTCGAGACGAAAACAAAGGTGGTTTTGTTCGACAATCTCAGCACGGCGCGACTGTAAATGGTCTCACCAAAACACGGTTAGCGTGCATGGATACCGTGATTAACAAAAAACAGATCACTGTTATGTGAGGAAAGATGCCTGACTAGCACCCCTGCATATTTATTTCAATACATGGACGCCAATAAATTTCATTTATGTACGTCATAGACCTATTTATGTGATGCCCGGTGTGTAGTCAGAACGATATAAACTCAGCACGGTAACGATCTCAGCACTGACTGGTCAGTGCTGAGTTTGTTTCGCGCTTGCGCAGTTACGACAATACAAACTAAGCACGCCTACAAACCGAAACCGTGACACCGGCACGTGACAGACTTAAGGAAGAATGACAGTCTCTATCCGTAATGTTTTATCCCTTCCCTTTACAAACATGACACCACAATTGCTTTAGTAGATGGTCAACTGTACAGAGATAAAAGAATGTGATGGTGGCTAGACTTGCAAAAGATACAAATTACCAGAAAGCAATAATATAACATAGTAATACTTTTATTTTATTTTATTTTTTAAATACTCAAACATAATCAAAATCCATGAAGAAACCAGAAATTAAATGATTAAAATTGTTGCGTCAGAACTCTTGACAGAATCAACTTTAAAATGAACACTGCTGCCGGTCAAAATGTTTCTTGTATACTTGATTCCCAATGTCGCCATATATACCTCAGAGCAACATGAACTTTGTATAAATACACTGTCGAGCTGGAATAAAGCTATTAAATTGAATTGACATTTACAAACTACAAAAATATAGTTACGCCTATTATGGCATCATGGGTTGTATACTGCCTTGGGAGTTGATATATGGGCTAGGAGGAAATAAGGATAATAATATTGTAAATACTATTCTAAAGCGACTTAGTGCAGCTTCTAGCGGAATAGGGCGATATGTAAATATTCATATTATATATATATATATATATATATATATATATATATATATATATATATACGTGTGCGCGTGCGTGTGTAAATGTGTGTGTGTGTGTGTGTATGTGTGTGTATGTGAGTGTGTCTGTCTGTCTGTGAGTGAGTGAGTAAGTGTTTGTGTTCTGTTATATCATTGTTGAACACACGTGTGTTTTATATCTATGTTCTGCGATTTACTTCGCATTGACACAAATTTATTAATATTTTAAAGGCAAATTCTGTTTGCACTTCAGACCTGATAAACATACATAATTGACACCTATTTTATGTTTACAAAATACATCAACTTTTCAGTGTGTTGGACTCTCTTTCGTGACATTTTATTTATCAGTTTCCTAAAAACAAAATAAAAGTAGCTCTTCCTGTAGCCAGCGCGTGATAGATTAAGGAAGAACGGCACGCTCTATCCATAATGTTTTATCTCTATCGTTGCAAACATGACACGACAATTGTTTTAGTAAATGGTCATCTGAACAGAGATAAAACTATATCATGATGCCTACACTTGCAAAAGATATAGATGACAAGAAATAGATATCGTGACATGCTTATGTTATGTTTGTTTCTTATGAAATACTCAAATATAAAACCAAAACTTTAAAGAAACATGAAAATAAAACAATCAAATCCTACTTATCAAAAATGTAAACTACGCATTGGTCATATAGTGATATGCTTATTTGATTATTGGATTAGAAATATCAAGTATCTCCGAAAAGAAAATATTTTACAGCAATACATCTTTAAAAATCATACTAGACAAGTATAATATGCGAACGTTACAACTGTTAAGTAACATATTAATCTCAAAGTATATGTTGTGTTTTTTTAAATCTTCTCTCCAAACGGTGATTAAATTAGTGCCCTATTTATGTCATAATATGGAGGTGGGGGCCTTTCGAAAGCGTCCCATGTTAAACGGAGAAAAATGCCTAAACACTAAGTAACCACTTAAAGCAAAGTATATGCTATCAATAGAGTAAAAAGAGAAGCAAAGTTTCCAATTGATTACACAATAACGATATTATTGGTTTGTCATGCCATATAAATAACTATTAAATAATCTATACATGAAAATTCATCTTAAAGTTTAGATGATGTACAACCGTAATCAATTGGTTGCATCACATCTGATGGCATACTTTGAATTCAGATGGAAAACCTAAACGCTTATACTACATAATTGTGATAATTATCATCTTAACGAACCTTTATATGCATCAATCAAGTAATTGAAGCAGCTGAAATTATAAGATGTTTAGCTCATTTGGAAACAAATTACATTTTAAAACCATTAACATATATATATATATATATATATATATATATATATATATATATATATATATATATATATATATATATATATATATATTAAATCAATTTAGAAATGTAATAAAACACATACATAAATGATTACATTAGTTTTAATTGCTTAAACTTATTCCATATAAATACAATCCTAGGTTTAATATAATACTTGGTTAGGTGTAATTGTGAATAACCCAAACATAGTTGTTTAAACGTAAATACAATTAAATAAATACAAATATTATACAATTTTCATCAGACAAAGAATAATGTTATAATTTATATTCTTTTTAATCTGGTTGTTTTAAGCTATTCACAGGACAGTGGTTAATGACAAGAATACAGTCGTAATTGTTGGAGAACTCTTGCATTAATACGTATTCCAACAAACCTTGTGATGTGTATGGCCAGAGGTATGTACCTAGTTGGAGGAAATGGTTAATAAACTGGATACATATGGTTAGGGGAAAATAAGCGAAATATAAGTAACACTAGCTATTGGCAGGGCTTAGCTGCCACATATGTCGTAATTAATATTAGAGCACAAGTGGCCTCTGGTTAATTAGTGCGATTAATAATGACGTTAATGATGGCTTGAGAAAATATATATCTATATTAATTGCTACACGAACAAGTTGAATGTTATATTTTTATGTCAGTGTACCCACTTATTTATCGAGTTTCGAATTTCACCTAATCCAAAATGGGAAAATGTGGTGTTGTTTGTATAAATTACAAAATATATGTATGCTACACGCATGAACATGCTAAACATATTCAGGTTGCTGAATATAAGCTTGCTTAATGAAGAATATCATTTGAGATATTTCATATTCAGTTTTCTTAATGAATCTGAAGAAAACGTGCCCAATCTCCAATAGTATTAATGTATGTTTAAATAATGAACAATTGCATGCTTCAAGTAAACACATACACACACATACAGGCACGCACGCATTCATGTACGCACGTGTGTGTGTGTTTGTATGAATATTTGGGCGTGAAAGTTTGGGTGTGAATGGTTGGGTGAGAATATTTAGGTGTGTATCCAAGCGTATCATTTATTTACAATTCACGTCCTTTGAACTTCATTTGGCAGTTATACGAGTTGTTATTTGTTTCTCTTGACTCTGACATTCCAATCAAAGGCGAATAACCTAGTGTGATATTAATATCAGGTTAATGATGCCAACATGGTAGCTATATGTCATGAAGAAACATATTGATATGACAGGGAATTATTGATGATATGTAATAACTACTGTGGATGATACACTGTTATATACTTACTATTAACTCCGATATTTGGATTTAGGATTCGATAATTATCAAACGGTTCTTTAGTAGTTCGATAAATACTAAGTTAATTCACTAGCAAAACATTAGAGACTACACAATCTAATGATTTGTTGAAATTTCAATAAAAGATAATGACTTTCTACTTTCTAGATAATTATCAGCATACATCATTTATATAATTAATTAATTATAATTAAAGAGATAATATGTCAGTAAGTTTTAAAAGAAGGTTTTCTGATACAGAATTTCCACTATCAGAACAAATTAATAGCCTGGCCAAAAGTCTTACAAATGATTTCAAAGCAGCATTAATGTGAATTAATTTATTTAATCAACACGTTTCAAACATCTAGAAATCAGAAACGTAGTATATAGATCATTTGAAATGTAATTGTTTGTTTTTTATTTGTTTAATTGTCACATTTTATCTATCTACCTATCTATCTATCTATCTATCTATTTTTTCTATTTATCTATATATATATATTATATATATATATATATATATATATATATATATATTAAATACTATCTTGTTGAAATAACATGAGATTGTGTCACAGCAATGATGAATCGCCAAAGACAGTAACTTACCTTCTCAGATAGTCATGGTATGAATGATTGATCATGGACGAATTTCATATCCCACAAAACAGGTCAACTGTCTTTACCAGTAGACACAAACCGTTGCGACATTTCGTGTCATGTCAATAACTCAGAATTGGAAGATGTACGCAAGATATTGCCGACTCAATGGCAAAGACTGCAGTTGTCTCTATTTAAGCTATGCTTACGCTGACACAGGATATCATCTACACGATATCCACAACTAGTAGCAATTTTGTAGATGTCAGTGTTGTATCAAGCAATCTATGATATCACAAGGTGTAACAAGGTCATAAAAACTGTATGAGAAATTTGATATTGAAGTGGGAACAGCATACAATATTGTGAGTGTCCTTTAAAATAGAGTTCTCAGTATTGATCTCAGAACTGTCCATGTTTTCATCGTATTTGGCTATGATATTCGATGGTCAACGATCTTTCATTTTCTTTAGATTAGTGGCCTGTGAATGAAATATGTTAATTCTGATGATGGGATTGATTATAAGGGGAAAGCATCATAGTGAAAGGACATTTAACTTGTAACACATATTTCAGCTATTTACACACACAGAGAGAAACACAGACACACATACACACATACATACACGCTCGCACACACGCAGCATGAATCCGTTAATCCGGTAAGTTTTGCCACTTGATTGTATGTCGGATAAACGCGAATTTCGCAATAGTGAGCCCAGGACATAGCGGTAGTTTGTTTATCGCATTTTTATATCAAAAAGACATGTAGCCACTTTTCTGGGAGCGTGACATATTTGTCGCGTATGAAAAGCGTAGTAGCTTTTCCCCACACGCTGATGAATAGGCCAGACACATACATAGGTATACGCATATATGTATCGATAAGTAGAGGTATGGAACATTATATATTTAGATTGATATATGGATAGTTCTGGTTAGATTTAGATTTATGGAGATAGGTCTTAAAGGGTGTTTAGATTTGTTGATATTCTAAGACTGTTGCCTCTCTATGTGTATCCTAAGACACTCATTGCCAGTGCCAGACAATATATATGTTTCGATTCAGATTGCTTTTTACACCAATGTAAGCAAGTTAGGTCATTTTCACAACATGTTTAAGTCTATTAGCATTGCTATGTATACTGTTTAATCTTTTATTGTTGTCCTCTTGAGTGGTCTGACTAAACGACCTATTAATTCATAAAATGC
The DNA here is from genome assembly GCA_025642065.1 of Paralvinella palmiformis. Classification (NCBI taxonomy): domain Eukaryota; kingdom Metazoa; phylum Annelida; class Polychaeta; order Terebellida; family Alvinellidae; genus Paralvinella; species Paralvinella palmiformis. Next base: position 130,719 of record JAODUP010000747.1, read on the forward strand.
TGATTGATGGATTTATACTCCTGGAGTCGTTAGTTACTGATGCATGCATCTCCATGAGTATTAAGCTGCGGGTAGAGTTTTTTCCCCATATTATGAGTAATTAGGTTACACTGATATAGGAAATTTATTGAATTTATAGCTATTATCATCCCGACGTGTCATTCGCGGTATCGCAGATCTGCCTGAAATCCGCTGTTCTCGAACATGGGTCCAATACATCAAATGAATAGGCGCTTTAATTTAGATTCCACCACCCCTAACTGCATATACTTAGGGACCCTAAATAAGGCGTGGATAAATGCTCATTTAACGATGGACATAAAATTATGAGGATTAACTTATGTTGGAGTTAATCATAGTATTTACTCAGCTTGGAGACGATAGTTTATTCTAGTCCAGTAAAAATCTATTGTGCAGTATTGCTACTTTATCTAAATCAATTCACTGATTGCAAACGGAGGTGGTGTACATTGTCTCACATGGTGAACAAACTTTAATGTTGGTTAACAAGCAGAAGGCTTATGAAAGGTCTAACGTTTCACTCAGGCTGAATATTGTGGGGTCAAATGATAAGTTTAGTGTGCTTCCGCTTTTGTAAGTAGCCTGCATCTTGCCGCTTTCCTGTGAGCGTGACATATTTGTTTAATTAGCTGTGTCTCACATGCTGATGAGTAGCACATGCATTTGTATACCCATATATGTGACATATTTGTTTAATTAGCTGTGTCTCACATGCTGTTGAGTAGCACATGCATTTGTATACCCATATATGTATCTATATGGGGATGTATGGACCATTTTATATTTAGATTGAAGCATGCATAGATTTAGTTTTATGCAGGTATGTCTCACAGGATGTGTTTATATATTGATGCTCTATATCTATCCCAACGCATACACATACAAACACATACACACTCATGCACACTCACACGGACGCACGCACGCACACATGCACACACACACCTACACACACGTACAAAAAACGCGCAGATACATACACCTGCGCGCGGTCGGGCACACACACCCTCTCCTACATACACCCACACATTCACACAAGTACACGTGCACACGTACGCACGTAAGCATACACACATATATATATATATATATATATATATATATATATATATATATATATATATATATATATATATATATATATATATATATATTATGCTTTTAATGTGGTATATATTATCTAATAACAATAATAATAATACTAATAATGAAATACATATTTTTAAAAAGTCCCCACACTAGCAAGAGACATTGGAAGGCTCTGTACAAATATTACTTAATACAATAATACCCATTATTATTATTATTTGTTCATGAAAGCAATCTTGAAGAGGCGTTTGTCTAGAATGGATTTAACATTTTCAAGAGACGATACATTTCTAATGTCTGCCCGCAATTTATTCTACAAAGTGAGTCTGCAACACTAAACGCACAATCGCCATATGATTTGAGCTGAAACACTGGCATCTGCAATAGGATTTGTCTGGATGGTCTGAGTTTTTGGTTTGAGTTTCTAGTTGATACTAGTTCACGTAGGTATTTAGATTCAATGTCAAATAGATGTATAGGTTATTAATTACATTTTGAAATTGGTAAGCTGATTAACAGGTAGCCAATATAGTTGGTTAAGATTTGGGGTGATGTGATCCTATTTTCGAGTGTTTGTCACAACACGAGCTGTACTATTCTAAATTTGTTGATGGTTGATATATGTTATAATCAGGTGTGTCATATAACAGGAAGTTACAATAATCTATGCAAGTTGTATTAATACCTTTATTTGTTTTATGTTAATGATCACATAACATTCATTAATTGTAATGGTAAATATTCCAATATAGGACAAATCTATGTTGTTCTAACATCTACGGTACATAATGTGTAATATGCTTTCTGGTCACAACCTATACATATCAGAGCTAATAATATGCAAATTACATTCACCATTTTATCAACACCCGTTCTGATGTCATTAAGAGCCATTTTGACGTATTGCGCCATGATAGAGGATAGATTGTTTTGTCAATGTGCTATTGATGAGAGACAGTACTGCCGTGAGAAGACATAACGGCATCCAATTACTGACACTTGCTCTGAAGAATATTAAAGAGGCATCGTATGACACATTCATAAAGAAGCTATGAGTGATATTTTCTGCAGCTTGATTTATTAGAAAAGTGGTCACCAAAGGAAGCTCTCTACCTTTCCTTCCACCTGTCTATATTTTCGAAGAATCTAACTAACAAATTATCTACTTAACTATCCAAAATATCTAACCCACTATCCGTTGATCTATCCTGCTAAATATTAATTATGTTTCTACCTTTCCAAGCAACTGTCAAATTAACTATCTACCTATCAATATTTCGACCAAATTATCTGCCTATATATCCATCTATCATTCTCATTGTATTAGCAATCAATATTTCCAACTACCCAGATAATTTTCAATCAAACTTTCACGCAATATGTTTACATTTCTTTATTTATTTCCCTCTATGCATATATTTATATATGAGTCATAACAGCTATCCAACTAATCACATATATATACAATTTATTTATCATATATGTTAACTTTTATACCTTTCCCTCTAATTATCTATTCGTCCTTTTCTTTATCTTTATATGTTTCTCTTCATCCCTCAGTATATACTTAACAAGGTATGCAATACATCTAAGATATGTTAATTATGATTGAACTATACAGATCTTCATTTATATTTAACTGATTAGGTATCATCATCAACGTATATTGTGTAGCATTATTCAGCATAAAATGCTTATTAAGTTGGAATTCATCCTGTATTTATCTTAATATTCTTCTGGGGTGATGAACACTTGAATCTTGCCCGTACGTTGTTCGTGTTTTTTTGCTTTCTCCATGCATACTTAGTTGCATGCCCTGTTGTTCGTGTTCCCGAATTGATGTGTATAAGTGTATTTATGAGCGAAATCTTTGGACGATATTAAACACAGATTAAATGGAGGCATGGCTAATGATTATAAGTAAATACATTGCCTTGCGTCACGTAATCCAATTAACCAAATTGCTCTATTGTATGAAAACGAACAACCACTCTAACAAAGACCGAGCAAATAGTTATTTCGTGTATTGCTGTGTAGAGTTTGTACACAAATTGAAATGGCGTATACTATTGATTTTCATATTTCTAGATTTTTCTGAGTGTATATATATTTAAATTATTCAGAATTATTTCTTTTTGTATGATATTTGGAATATCCTTCGTCTTTTTGTAGCAAGAATAGTTGGCATTGAGCGGAATTATCTTTATTCTACATCATTTTCTATTAATGATTTCACTTCGTTATTTTTCATAAATAAAATTATTTCACCAACGAATACAAATATTGAATAAAGAATTGTAAAACTTACACAGATTAATGAAGTGACCGGTATATGTTTGATCGAAATTGGTAACTCAATTTTATTTACGTGATATATATACTAATTTAAAATATTTTGTTTTTATTATCAAAAATATATAAACTTTCATGCATCTTCTCCGCTAAGCTATTAATGAAAACCGGATAATTTTTGATAATTGTTTATAATTAAAAAAATGTAGACATCATATTTACTTTTATTTTTGTGGAAACAGACAACCTTTGTGTAATTCGATGCCACGTGACAGGAGCTTCCTGTTTATGGATTTTTTTCATGAGAAATGTTATTCTAAAACCTTTTAGCTACCTCTCTCTTCCAAGTCATCAGTCAATATGGAAGCATTTTATTTTCGAAGATGTTTTGGGGTTATGAAGTTTATTAATAAGTGTTTTAATCATACTGTGACATCATCAGCATTCATTCGAATATATCTCTTGATATATACATTATATATATATATATATATATATATATATATATATATATATATATATATATATATATATATATATATATATATATATATACTAATATACACTATGCGCTCGCACGCACATACACTCACACACACACACATTTGTATTTGTGTGGCCGGACGTTTCTATGTTAGATAAATGTTAAATGAATCAATTATTCCTATTGTGCATTAATAGTGTTGTCATATAAATGAAAAATATATTTGTATCTAATTTTATTCTGCTTTGTTTTGTCGAGCCATGATAGCGCAGTTAGTTAGAGCTAGGACTAGTTGCGCAAGGCTCGCGGGTTCCACTCTGCAGGAGCTGCAATGTTGTCATGTGGCGACTGGTTTCTCATCCATAAAAATGATCACCTGACAGGACGTGATGGCTATGTGTTTGAGTAACGCTTTTCGCCTATTATGCCAGCATGCATTGTATGCTCCATTGGGAGTTGAGATGTGTGTTGGGTGGAAACAGGTCTGAGTTAAGGATAATATTACTGTACATCGCCTCAGAAAAGTGTTACCTGGTTCTGGGGCTATATAAACATGCATTATTATTATATTATTATTATAACTACTTTCTGTTTCACATAAATGAAACCAAATATTTTACTTTACCGGGAATAATGCGAATTTACACGTTATTATGGGTATTTGTTGTTATATTAATATTCAGGTGCAAGAAATAGATCGTTTAAACAATAGTCATTGGAATTTACCATATTTAGTTATAAAACCAGACTAGAAATATCTACGATTACATAGTGCCGTAGTTGATATTGAATACTAAAATTTTTAATCACTATTATTAATATTAAAACTATACAGCTTTGAAGATAATGCCATACAGGTAATAATAATAATAGCATATAGCTTTAAAGATAACGGTAAGATAATAATAATAACACAATATTATAATTTTATAAAATGTTTCAAAGTTAATCATTATTTATCTGAGAATGCAACCTGGAACGGATGTATTTTAATATTATATTTAAATGTCTCATGATACGAAACATTTATTAAATTAAACATTATTAAACATTATTATTACACACACACACACACGCACGCACACACACACACACACACACACACACACACACACACACACATATATATATATATATATTTTTATATATATATATATACATATATATGTGTGTGTGTGTGTGTATGTGTGTGTCGTGTGTATATAATATCCGTTTGTTTATAAATATGTTAGAGTGTGTTTGTGTGTGTGCGTTCGTGTGTGTGCGTGCGTGCGTGCGCGTTTGCGTGTATGAGTGTCTACGGAAACGTAAGAACGACCTTTTTGTTTGTGTTACCAGAAGAAAAAATGTGACTAACTGAGGCAAAATGTATTTAAACAGGTAAAAGTAAACCTCTTAAATTGTTCAATTGATTTTGCGATACGCTTACGGAGGATTCAGGGCATGAATATTATTTGAAGGAGCTGGAAAGGCAAACTTGATACCTACCTGTACTCTAAATAACAATGTTGCTTAGAGTATTCGTATTAGTGAGAAATAAGGTTCTCTAATTAACATTTTCAACTTACTCTCTTGTGGTATTCACGTACGGCTCTTACAATATGTAAAGTAACGGTTCTTGAAGCACCCTTATCAAGTTAGCTATTCAAAGGTGTCATACCTTTTTAATTTATTGGCTTTGCATACATATCTTCAACTTAATAATATAAATGTAATTAAACACCTTTATGTTAATGCTCAATCTCTCTCATTAACTACGTGTTACAATTTGCTTATGTTTCTTTCACTTTATTGGGGTGGTTGTACTTTTAAAACATATGCAGACAGTACATTAATTGTAGTTTTGTTTCCTAAGAGAATAAGGGATTACATTAGTTACCGATGGGGAAGTGACATACACTGGTCTATTACATCTTGAACCATTTAGACCCATTTTGACATATTGTAACATAATAGGGAACTGATTGCTTTATTAAGGTGATTTTTGACGAGATACACTAATTCGGTGAGACCACATAACCACTACTAAGTGTTGACTATTGTTCTAATCTATACTAACCAGTCATCATGTGACACATTCATAAATAAGTCACGTGTGGTTATGTTTGAAGCTTAATTATTTTTAGAGCTGTCAGCACTAATCACCTAACCCAAACATGGGGTTAGTGCCTATACTAACATTAAATACAAACACTTAATCGGAAAGTTTTGCGGCTAATACTACCACTCTTGAATAGCTAGATATGAGCTATTTATAAAAGACCCCATCAATTAAAGGTGAAAGGTCACATTGATTTACATGTATATTATGTCGGCGTTGCATGTAAGAATATATTCACACGATGGATTCAAATGTTAGGAACACGGACGTAATTAATAAATGATCGTTTCACCTTTAATACGTATTCGAACGAGATTCGTGTTCGATTCGTGCATTAATATCCGACATCCGTTAAATATTTAATGGCTTCTCCTGATGATACATTTCTCTGACAACATAAATGGCTGCTAAACTCGCTTCATCTTGTTATTCACGTTACTTTTAGTTGATTATACACAAGATAGTTATGTTTGTGGAATTAATATTAAATGAATGCTGATTGTTTTCCTGGACAGTGTATCTAAGGATTACAGAAAGGGAATATTACTTTAGGTTGTTGAAAGTCGCTTTCATATCGCTTGCTCTGTTCTGTATGTATCCGATATATTTTGTTAACAACACAAATGGTTTATTATTCCTACGCTAATAAGATAAATGATTGTTTCTTCAAATTACAATGATATATTGTGATAAGGCATTAAAACCAAAACCAAACTGAAATTACTCTAATAATACCAACTTAACTAACTAAATAGATTTTTACAAAGGAAGAAATATATTATATATATATTTATATATATATATATATATATATAATATATATATATATATATATATATATATATATATACATACTTATTTTAATAGTGAAAATAATTCTTTGACATCCAAATTTAAATGGCTGATTGGAGGCTAAGATATACAAATGTTGGTGTTAGTGAAAGACATAATGGGTCCTAATGTTGTTCAGAAAGAATGAAAAATGTGTGAAAACCAAATTATGAAGACAAGAACTATAATCGTAACATCTAACATATATTATTTCGGAATGTTATTCCATATACGTTTGCCACATATTCGTGTAATAGAAGGTCTACACTATGATACAGCATAACATATGCAAAATAGATAACCAAACGAACTAGCAATATTGGCTCTATTCTATCGTTTGATATTATATAATTAGTTCCCCAAACAAAGGTTTTATATATGATGAAACGCGATCTAATGTAGACGTTTTCTATTCAATTTGCTTTTCAAAAATATACTTTCCAATTTGTAATTTAAGAATAAGATTGGAAGGCATTTCTTCTTAATGTGTAGTTCTGAGATTATATATTGTTTAATAATGAAGACAAAATTGAATGTTTCTCATATATATGTTATCTACTTTAATGTATGTGATATTACACCTTTAATGGGATATGAAAGGGGAATCTTATTGTTTCCCTTTACCAGTATTAGGTGTTTATTTCCCAGAAAATAAACTCTGTTATTATCGTGAAATTGCCAAACACAGCACGGAGTAACTTTATTAAAATAATGTAATTATTTTAATAACATGTAGTTCAATGTAATAAGCTCATACTGAACCAGCGGTGCACACATGTACAGATATTTAAATATATTGAACATGATTTTGTATAATGCCATAACGCTTTATAGTGTCCGATGAAATTTTGTACTTATTCAACCAGAAGACATTAAATATTTGAACCAGTATCTGAATCTATCAACCAGTCGTCTGTATGTTTAATTTGTTTATTATATTAGTATTTATTATAATTACATATTGCTACCTTCCCATATTAATCGATGTATACTTAAATCGTAAGTAGCTTTATATTTAATATATAATTGTATTTAAATTCAGTGATTGTTAGGAACTAAATGTCAAATTATTGCCATTTCAGCTTAGACGCATATCCAATGTAGTTTTATTTTGTGTTATTTATAGTAATTATCACACATGGATGACCATTACCTATCCAGACTGAATTTGTTTCAGTGATAAATGTTACCTCTTAGTGAAAGAGATAACCTCTCTTGGCAGGGAATCAAATACCACCAACACTTACGCCAATACCTACACTTCCAAATAGCAATATACATGTTAACTGCTAACGATATTGCCCACTAAAGGTCAGAAGATATAGTAATCTACATTTATATGAATTTGCATTGCCTGTAGAAAGTTATCCTCTCGACAGCGACAAATGTCAGCACTACCGGCGTAATATATGGAAGTTGCGTTCTCCATGAATACTTATTCCAGTGAAATTCGTGATCTTCTTGACCTTTGACAGCAATTGGTTATAATAAGGGCTAAATTCAGCTTAATACCTATGGTGAATTATTTTATTTTCCAAAATAATGCCTTTATAATTATAAAATTAGGGTGCATATCACATAATAAGGAATTTAAACATGGATTCCATTTTTCCTTATAATTAATTATGTGAATCAATATAGTTTAAGAAGAAAGTTTCAGTTTTATTTAATTAAACAATTAGGAATTTCATTAATATGGTTTAGTCGCTGGTATGCTATTTATTGGTATCATTTTCTATTTATTCGTCTTTAAATTATGTTATTTCAAGAATGCCAAATAAGTGTAAGGCTCGAATTATATTTACATTTTCAAATAACTATCGTTAAACTCGCCTGTCTCTAAGAGCTAGATATATAAAAAGGTATTGCTGAGTTAAGATGCAATCGTATATTGATATACATGTATATTACGTTTAAGGCTACCGCAGATAGTTCAAAATACAAACATATATGATAGGAAGATTGAAGTAACCGGCGGGTAGTTAATTTAATACTAATTGCTGTTTTGTTTGTTTATAAACTTGTTTTCTTTGATATGTTATTCCGATATAAAGTAAACTATAGACATAAAAGCATTTTACTAAGCATAATATATAACTAACGCTATGACTACAAATATAATTAAAATCGAATTTAGGCACAAATCAAGTATGTTTAGAGAGCCTATCAAAAATCCTAGTATATTTAGAAAGAAAGGAAACTGATAAACCCTTCTACTTCGCGGGGTGGACTGAAATAAGGACCAGAGTAAGAATAATATTAGTGTTCTACAAACCTGACAACAACCAAATGCATTTCAGTATATTTTCCACGGTAAATCAAGCTTATGCATACATATTCCTTTGGACATAGATGGTTAGAATGAGACTAACTCATAAACTTCTAATAAGGCGATTCCAAAGCATTTAGATGAAATGTTATTATTGTTACCCAGTCATGTTAAACGTTCATTCCTGATGTGAATGTCTCATATATAGGGAATAATGTATTCCAAAAATGGGTTCTGGAACTTTAGGATATATGAGTATGTATAATGAAATATGTATCATACTGGCATCAATATAAAGCCATTTTACGCCAATAAGTTGGTCTACTCGGTCACTGAATCACTTAGATAGGGGTAGTTTTAAATGCTTAATATTATATATTTCAAAATAAATATACCTGGATCAAGTATTGGATAAAGTGCATTTAATATAGAGAGCCATCTTGAAATTGTCTTATTCTTGAAATTTGAAAACCGGAAAAAACTGTTTATTGAAGGGGCATAGATATATAACCTAGCCCTGCTAAGACTCACACTTGTGTAAAACATAATCATAGTAATTACAAATTTGTAGTGTAGCATTAAAGAGCCATGTTTTTGCACTCAACTGATATATAATTAAACCCCAGAATTATACTCATTCCTTCTATTTTATTTTTATATGCCATCTTTTATAGTAACGCAATATATTGGCTCATAAATATACAAAATAGTGTATCCGCTGATCTCTATGTTAATTAAGTATTGCCTAAATAAACAAGAACAGTGGATTGAAAAGTTTAATTTCCTTTTAGTTGACAACTATCAAAGCCAAGATATGACAACCTTAAGTTATATTAACTGCCTAACTGATAGACTGATGTAGCCAATCACTTAATGACTCAGTCGGTAATTGACTCACTTACGTACTTACTTACTGACTGACTGATATATTGATGGATGAACTGAGTAATTGGATGATTGGCGTACTGACAATCTGACTGACTGGTTGACACACTGACTGACTAACTGACTGCCTGACTGACTGAGTGAGTGACGGGATGGCTGACTGACAGACTGACTGACTGAATAAATGACTAACTTACTAACATTCTGCATAAAAGACTGATGGACTGACTGACTACTTGACTGACTGACTCACTGCCTGACTGTCTGATTGACTCACTACTCACTGACTGACGTCTTTACTCAATCATATTGACTAACCCACTCACTCAACTACTCTGTCAATATCTCTCTTTCTATGTTCATTTCTCTCTCAATACCCTATTAGTTGATAACTCACTCCCACTCTCCATCATTCTCTAAATGGAACATTAACTCAACCACATACTCTCTAACTCTCCCTCTCTCTCTCTCTCTATCTATATCTATCTGACACTAAATAACACACTCATTCATCTAAGCACATACTAACTAACTAAAATACTCGCTCTCTTACACATTCCTGAACTCAATATTCATTCAATAACTCACAAACATAACACAATATATAAGCACCCCCTCCTAGCACAAACAAACATCCACACACGCAGACACACACCCACACATACACACACACACACATATATATATATATATATATATATATATATATATATATATATTATATATATATATATATATATATATTTACCTTAAAGTATGTTCTATCCCAACAAATGTTGTAAATTAGTTTACTTATTTAATTGAAAGTTAAAACACAATGCAATCTTATAAGCGTTTAGTACTTAAAGTAATGGGTTTTTCAGTAAGTACAATTTTAGGTGTTAATGATATTCTTGTGATGGAAAGTCTTTCAAGTATAGTTTTAGTTTTAATTATTTGGCATCTCCAGGGGTATAAAGCTGCGGACAGGGTTTTCCCCCCATATTATGAGTACTTAGGTTAACCTGATACAGGATGTATAGCTGTTATAATCCCGACATGTCATTCGCAGTATCAGAGATCTGCCTGAAATCCACTCTTCTCGACCATGGGTTAAATAGATCAAGTGGATAGGCGCTTTAATTTAGATCCCACAACACCTAACTGCATATACTTAGGGACGCTAAATTAGGCGAGATTAAACGTTCACTTAGTGATGAACGGAAACGCATGACGATTAGCTGTTAGGTAATCATAGTATTTACTCAGGTTTGAGATGATATTTCGTTGTAGTCCAATAATAATTCATTGTGCAGTATTGCTACTTTTTTATTTTAGCTAAATCACTTCAGTGATTCCATACTGAGTTAGTGTACATTATCTTGTAGTGAACAAACTGTGATGTTTGTTAACTCGCTGAGGGTATATAAAATGCCTAACTGTTCATTTGTTAGAGAAGAACTTCGACGCCAGACAAATCGGTCGTGTACCAATATATATAACTCATATAGGTAGGATTTATTTAGTTATTCAAGCCAGACTAAAGATGAAGTCAGCATAAATTGTCATGTCAAAATAGGTATGATATGTATGTGGCAAGTCACCATTGAACCACACGCACGTGTTGTTTGCTGCAAGCTGTTGTATCCAATGGTATGTTTTTACGTGCTTCCACTTTCTGTACGTAGCCTGAATGTAGCCGCTTTCCTGTGGGCGTGACATATTTGTTGCGTACGAAAAGCAAACTAACTGGTTCCCACAGGCTGATGAGTAGTCCAGGCACATACATAGGTATACGCATACATCTATCTATATGTGGAGGCATGGAACATTTTATTTTTAGATTAATGTATGTATAGTTGTATTTGTATTATATTTATGGAGATAGGTCTCGAAGGATGTTTAGATATGTTGATGCTCTGTGCCTGTTCTTTCTTTATGTGTACTCTAAAACACACACACACACACACACACATACATGTATATATATATGCGTGTGTGCGTGCGTGTGCATGTTCTACGTAAGGAATGCAAATCTTTTTTCGGTAAATATGAAAATTATTCATACCAAAACACTATACCGTGATTGCGTCTACCTTAAATACCAATTTAAGGCAACTTCTAAGTCTAAGCTATCCATAGTTTAGTCGCGATTCTAGTAACATACTAACATAACTCGTCTTGGTAGATATGCTGATCTCATCACACCCCACCATTTATGCACAACAGTTTTAGTATAGGCCCTTTGCTATCATATATAGCGTGTTTTTAATCTACGTTCCACCCATATCCGTATTCAATATAACACTCATGCTACGACCAGTAATGTATTCTAGTTGATAATATAATTGAATTTATTTCTAAGCTCGGCTGCTGATGTATGACCAGCGACAAAATGATGAGTAATATATACGTCAAGGCCAAAAAATGCTCATTTTTAAATTACATTATACATTTATTTGTTTTGTGTAGAAATACATTGGTTCAATAGCTGGTATGAATGTGTACATTATTTACATTATCGCCAAGAAGAATAAGGCATATTTATCATTAATGACTATAATCATGAGGGTATACTGGTTTGAATTATCCAGCTGAAACTGAATGATTTAAGGATATATCTAAAACAACAGAACTCACTTAGAAACAGTAAGACGTCTAGGAGGAAAATAACATTACATGAACATTGTCAATGTCTCAGTTTTAAGGAACAAATGTTGAAGGAGGAATATACATAATAATAAATAATAATAATAATAATAATAATAATAATAATAATAATAATATGTTATATTAATATAGCACACTATTCAGCTAGAAGCTGCTCTAAGGCACTTTACAATATTATTTTCATTGTTATTATCTCTGAGTCAGACCTGTTTCTACCCAGCACATATATCATATTATGCCATTATATGCGTAAGGCATTAATCAAACACATGGCGATTGCGTCCTGTCAGGTACTCATTTTTTATAGATGAGTGAACCAGTCGCCACATGACAACATTGCAGCTTACCACGGCTCGTTTATAAGATGTTAATGCATTGTTCATATAAATCTCACTGTTTTATTATCTTACGTTAAGAGTTACTATATTTTATTATAACTATATGACCTTCTTAGAATTCATCTTTCTTTGTTTATTACTGGCATGCTGAAAGTAGATTTGAAGTGAACAGGTTTTCATCGTGAGGTAATAATACATAGTACATACATGCAAACACTCCCACCCGCGCACACCCGCACGCACATACGCACACACACACTATGTCTCTATATGTATCTCTCATTCACACACACACACACACACACACACACACATACACACATACACACACACACACACCCAAAGACATTACACATGTCTCAGCAAGAAAAGTCGCCACTCCGGATTCAGTCCCCTGAAGAAACGTCCAGAGTTTGAATTCACGGTTCGAGATTCTCTGTGCCTGTGCCTTATTATACACAGCTAAAACACACGCACACACACACACACACACACACACACACGCACACACAGGTATACAAACACATTCAAACATACGTGCAAACACAGACACGAACGCACATTAATATATATATATATATATATATATATATATATATATATATATATATATATATATATATATATAAACACTATTTATGAAACATATATCTGCTGCCTTTTGACTTTGACGTATTATTAGGTCATTGGCCCTAAACAAAATTGTCTCTACTGTGCATTGGTCAATTGCTTAGCCACTCATGTCTTAACGAACTGAAACACAATTTGTTTTCTGTATAATATTCTAATTACTGACATGAGTAGTGCATCTTTCAGACATGTTTAAGACGGTCAAATACATCTTCAGGATGATATTACCCATTTGTGTCAACCAAAGACACCCCGTTGTCATACACGTATTTTAAGTAGGTGTAACATTGTTAATAAGAACTAACACAACCATAGCTTATACGTATCATATATGTCTCATTATATCAAAATCTCGAGATATTTCTTATTATTATCAGCCATAAGTGAATACGTTTTTATACAAAATTAGTTTTCCTATGCCCTAGTTTTGAATTTCCAAATAAAGCATGTCGCATGTTTAAAAGAAATAAAATTGAAATGGCAACAAAGAAAAACATAATAATACCAAACACTGTTTTATTATATTAAATTGATTTGCTATATTATATTCCCATCCAACTATGATAATTTGAAACAAAATGTAACATATTGTCTATGCATTCAGTGGTTCATTGAGTTGATATTAAGCACTGGTATATATAACCAGGATAGGGATATTATGGGGTGCATTTACATATGCATCGTATTTTGACTATGAAATTGTCTAACACCTGTACTAGGTGCGCAAGTGAGCTCCAATTATTTCGAGGGTATTGGCACTTCATAAATTTGGTATTATTATTATTATTATTATTATTATTATTATTATTACTATTGTTATTATTATTATTAGCATTAATATTATTACAATTACATGAACTAATTATACACCTGTAACAAGCCTGCAACTTTATATTAATGGTGTAAAATGGTTCATAATTTAGTAAAAATAAATGGAAATACAGTATCGTGTAATTTACAGCTGGTAATTTATCAATATGTATATATATATATATATATATATATATATATATATATATATATATATATTCATATTTATTAACGACAGTGGTATGTAGGAAATAGTATTACGTGTGGCTATGGTTGATAAGGCTAAAGTTATCTGTGAAGCAGAATGTGAGATGACAACTTGAAAGAAAGGTTAAACCTGCTATATCTCGAATGCCATTACAAAAGGCAATCGTGTAGAAACGCAATGCAGATGCCCTTTAATTACAGTCCTGATCAAAGGAACTATATTGATTCTAAAAAAATCAAAGAAAGTGCAGGATACTAACATAAGCATTAATACAGAGCAATACCTGAAACGATTGAAGCCCATCACCGTTATATTAGACATTGTTCAAAGGGAAACCTGCAAAAGCATTGATCCAGTGGAAGCTGATTGACATAGAAGCATAATGGTCACTGAATTTCACAAGGATATTTCAACATCGCTCCGAGCGAGCACTAACTGATACACACAACCTCGCTAACATAATTATCCTATTTGCTAATATCCCGTGTGGAAAAGTATGTCTAGATGCTGCTTTCGAAATCTGCAGTCGGGGCTACGCATCATGCCTTATATCCATAATCAAATTCCATAATCACAGAGGTCAACTCAAGCGATATGTGTTTTACAATGAGCTAATTCAGTCAATTTCACTCTTTCCGTATTCGCAATGATAGATACGGCGTTTGGATAATTTCGTGATGACAAATTGTATCCAGATATTTCGCGCTGTGTCATCTAGTAGTGACGTTGAACGAATTTATTCTACAGTTGGCCTTGTACACTCAAACTGACGAACATACTTCAAACAGACAATAAATAAAAATTGTTTTTCATATACAATCTGTTAAACAAATTATTTTGAGTTTAATTAAATCAAGATCATTGATTAGAGGGATATATATATATATATATATATATATATATATATATATATATATATATATATATATATATATATTGAGAGAGAGAGAGAGAGAGAGAGAGAGAGAGAGAGAAATGAGAGAGATGGGTGGAAGGAGAGAAGGGAGAACAACAATATGATAAGTTTCTTAGTTTCTTCCATAATTCCTTTATGTTTCACTTCATTCTCTCATAATTAGTTCTTTTCATTCAATCGTTATCAGTTTCAGATTATGATAAGTGGTTAGGCTGTAATTATCAAATGCACATTGTATTGATACGAAATGAATAATTAGTTATAAATTATACTTCACTGGCAAACATCATTTCAACTTATATGGGTCGCTTGAAAAATAAAAGAAAATACCGCAAAACACAAATTGCTATTTTGCTTTCATTTCACTTTCTTAAAATAACCTATTGTTTGTCAATAGAATATTTTCATGAATAGTTAATCCGTACGATAGTCATATTATTCGTATGGTTGACCCGTGATATAACCAATGGCAGCTTATTATTAAGCCCCTGCTAATCCATTCATCACTATCATTTCATGAAAGTTTTATGATGAATTGATATTCTAGCATATTACTTAATTTACTTGGGATTATCGTACCAGATTTAAAAAAGCAAAAACAAATATCCGAATGAATAATAAACTTAATTATTCATAGCATTCCACTACCGATTGAATGATGTTATATATGTTAATTAATTTTTAGTCAGATTTAATGGTGTTATAATACGTTCTAATTTAATTACTGCGTCCTTATTGAGACAGTTCCATTTTAACTTTCACAACGCTGAGAATAGAATCCGGTTGACAAATGAAAATAAGAATTCTTAAATTATTGTTAACGTGGTATTCCGTAATTATGTTATACACGTAGAAAGGAAGAAATAAAACTTAAGAATAGTATTGAAATATATCATAATTTATAAGATGCGAACAATATCAAAGAAATGTCGCATGTAATACTGATATAGCGTACTGCAGTGGCCAATCATGAAATCTCTGAACGATTAGATATTATCCAGGTATATGTCGATACCATGAGAAGAAAAACCGGCTTTAAAGTATCATTAATTGTATAGTTTGAATATACCACTAATACCGATAATAATTAATATATTAAACAAGATTGCAGTCATACCTGTAGCCAACTAACTGTTGTATGTTTATTCAATAATAAACTATGAATAAATTGCACATTGCACTGTAATATGTTGACAGAATTTATTTAATATTATTGTTGGGTTTTAACAGCAACTCATATGATAACATTTCCCAAAACACCACTTTATAATGTCAAAACACAATTAAGATTTCATTAAAACACTACATTGATAGGTTATTTGTGATGAAACTGTCCAAACATCAGCGCCGAATGTTTAAATAATGCCTACGACCATGAATCATTTTGAAGTCGGTTAATGTTTGACTCCAACGCGTTGCGTATACGGAAGTGGATAGGACATAGTTGCCTAAAATTGCGATAGATAGTGCTGCTTAACTAAAGATGTGGCAGTGGGCAGCGTATATCGAAAATTATGTTCATTGAGAGGAAGCAGAATTGTTAAAAGGACTTATAAAATTATGTTATAGGTGAAATTATTTAAATAACTGCTTTCTTCAATGCTAAAATTACAGCTTTCAAATGTGCTACCGACTGGGAAATTAATAAACACCAAATTCTTTCTCGGTGTGTTGGACAAATGACATGAATGGGGCACATGTTATGTCAGGCAATTAGCACGTTGCTAATAGCAACTAATACTGGCAGTCATTTTACTTGACTGCTATGCCATTGTTATCTTTTCTAAGTATCTCAAATTAACTATTGCCATGTGGTTTATATAAAACAAATATAATGATGCTTGTAGTTGTATATTCAACAAATAATGCTGATCTTTTGATAACATATATAATAATATTACATCTTTTTGTGGTACTAATACGACATCATTTATGAATGCGTCAGAACATATTTTAAATCCTTGTACTTATGAAAAGGGATATTTAAAGTGTGTCCTGCTGCGTATGTGTCAGGATAAAATAAATGTTGTGATGACAACAAAACCAGATGGATAATATCAATTGTCTACATAAAATTATCTTTGCTAATAAAAAAGTGGCTTCATTATTTTCTCAAATTAATTGCTTAAGTAATAATCTTGTTATTTATCTCCATACCCCCAAATCATGGTAAGTAATATCAAATGATAAATTTCATTAAAATAACTTTACTTTCAGGAACTTCTTTTATTCACAAGTGCCATAAAACATATCAAAGGAAAACAACAATCCGATTAATGAGAGTGCCCTTCAATCAGTGACTTATTTATTTGCAACAGTTTATGCTTCTAGGACGATATATTCCACGCTCGCTCAAAATGCATAAAACTCTAGAACTACACTATGAAAGTGTAAAGATACCACCGGAGGTGCTAGAATTCAAGGAAACTTGGAACAGATAATATGCCTTCATACTCTATCTCAGAGTAGCAAAGGAGCTAATCTCCACACATTCCCAAGGAAGCATAATCTAGTATAAAGATTCTCTTCAATGTAGATCTAGCAGCACCTGGAAGCGATATCTGTTTTTTTTCGGAGGACATATTTTGCACTTAGGATGTCTACGAATCATGAAACCGCAAACCACATCATCATATATTAGACCAACTC
Organism: Paralvinella palmiformis; assembly: GCA_025642065.1. Taxonomy (NCBI): domain Eukaryota; kingdom Metazoa; phylum Annelida; class Polychaeta; order Terebellida; family Alvinellidae; genus Paralvinella; species Paralvinella palmiformis. The sequence goes on from JAODUP010000747.1 coordinate 148,891, forward strand.
AATCCATCAAATGACACCGGAAATACGATCCACATTGTAAGGACATATTTGCCACTTAGGATGTCTACGAATCATGAAACCGCAAACCACATCATCATATATTAGACCAACTCAATCCATCAAATAACACCGGAAATACGATCCACATTGTACAACTACAGTTTTAGCTCTATACTTAATCTGGTCATTGCACACTGGTCCCAAAATTATAGGCGCTTCTCGGAGAACCTAGACAAAAGCATTGACAATATTTGTTCATTCTGGAAAACAGTAGCTATGCATAGACAAAGGAAGTTCATCACAGTGAAAACAAATTGGCATATCCCGATTTAGTTTCAAATACCAATCCATCCCTTGATCATCTCAACAGAATAAACACTTTAAGCTATTTCCCCAGTCATTCCTATTTCCAAAAATAATAAATCTGCCAGCACCCTTAAATCGGTTTGAACTACCCAATTATAGGGAAGAGAAAAACACTTTGATTCCGCCCCCCAAAAAGGTAACATGGAGCTCTTTTCTTTAACAACCAGCAATCGAATATATAGTGCAGTAGTTGCCTGAATGAGGTTTAACAGGAATCTTCAGAGATATTACAAAATAACAAAAACTATCAACTCAAAATACGAAGACAGAGAAACGCGCCCAGCACTTCAAAATCAAGAATAGAACAGATTACAGAACACGGGAGCATCAGCACGTCCCTTAAACACAAATTCCGGAAGCAAAACTAAATCATCTAGACACAACCACGCTTGTCACTCTGAGTAAAAGGGAACAGTACTTCAACGACTCAGGAATTCAGCCAGTGAACAAGATGGTTTTGCCTTCACGTTCCATACTAGAGACTGCTAAAGAATGCACCCAATCTATAAGTGAAATAAATTACAAAACGAGTGAACTATGGGTATTCTTATTCCTGTTACAAAGCCATAAATAATAGGCCACTTTCCAATTTCTAGTGTCCACCCTATCTATAATTATGGAATAAATGATTTTATTTTGACGTATTTGAAAACTAACCTTTAACTGAAACAAAAATTAGCTTCGGAAAAGTCAAAGACAGATCCACTCCGGATGTCATCCGTTATTCACCATCTAAGATTACAGCTTGAAAAATCACTATAACAATCGAAATAGAGTTTGTCTCCATCGATAGCTTCAACAAGAAAGTTAAGTGTGTATGCGATCTTTCCATACTAGGTTCTCTTTTCGCTTTGAACATATTTGGCCGGACTATCATGTGGATAGAAGAATGCTTATCAAGCCAAAAACATCTAAAATTCTATGATCTAAAATTGTTTTCAATTAAATTATTCTTAGTAAGATGTTCATATCTAATCGTGTATTATTGTAATACTGGTTAGCGTTAGAATGTCTATCACATTTAATAATATTGTTTTTATTATTAACTTCCTCTGAACAGCTTGATGGAAATATAACCTTTAATAAATGGATTATTATAAATTATTATTATTATTATTATTATATTAATGTATATTTTATAAAGCGTCTTTACTAGAGGGAGCCATTCAAACACGATGTACACATAATATGTAATACAATAATACCCCAAATAATATGTCTGCAAAAATGCTGTAAGAGATCTAAAAGACAACTATTTTTGATTTTAATAACAAAGGCATGGATAAATTTGCTACCCTTTTTGTGTTAGTAATGTTTTTAAACAGTGGAAGTTCTTAACAGGGTCGTAGAGAGCTAAACATGCTGATGTCACATGTTCATCGATGTTAATACTTTGGTTAAAAATAACCTCTTGATGTTTGGTAATGAAAAATGCACCGATCTGTATTGCTGGTATTTTTAAGGATTTAACACAATGTGGTGATACCAAATATAAAATATTTTTTTTACTATCATTTAGTTTTAGAATATTTTGAGTCATTCATTGCCATGTCAGCAATACAATGTCTACAATCTTTAAGGAAGAGGAGAAATGTAACTCATTTTCAGAATCCAGTGATATATATAGTTGTGTGTAACCAGCATACAAGTGATAGTTAACACCATATCGATGCGCAATAATCCCAAGTGGACGAGTATACCCTGGAAAAAATAGAGGACCTAGAACTGAACTCTGTGGTATACCATATAACAAAATAGGATCAAAACAATTCATGGAATTGATCTGATCGACCAAACATATATTTTAACCTAGAAAAAAGTGCATCATGGTCAAAAGTATCAATAGAGCAGACAGGTCCAGAAGAAAATAAGTATTACTGACTAACCTTGGTTAGTTGAAATCATAATATTATTTTTCATCCGAACCAAGGATATTTCAGTGCTATGTCCACTTTTATAGCCTGACTGTTTACAAGGAAAACAACTGACCTTTCTATAACTTTAGATTTAAATCTGACACATGAAACAGGTCTGTAATTGTTTGAATATTACAGTCTATGCCGTGATTTTATTATTATTATTATTATTATTATTATTATTAATTATTATTATTATTATTATTATTATTATTATTATTATTATTATAGTTATTATTAAGTGTGTGCGTGCGTGTGCATGCGCGTATATATATATATATATATATATATATATATATGTGTGCGTATGTGTGTGAATGTGTGTGTGCGCGGGAATGCGCGTATATATATATATATATATGCGTGTGCACGTGTGTGTGCGTGAACGCGCTACTAATCCGCATGTGGGGATCAGCTCTCCACTCTTACTACGTGACAAAAGTCAAACGCCCTCAGGGAAGCAGTTGTTTGTAGGTTGAGTACATCAAGCAGATATACATATCAAAAGTACCCGTTCACACCACAGCTATCAGTAAGGAACACGCGAGTGTGATCTCATAATAAATTAATACATATATACGAAATCTACTTTTACATCCAAATTTATATTCGGCAGTAATTTGTTGGGGGAGGGAGGAATTTAATTTTGAGTTTGAGTTTGAATACCAAAACAAATCCTACCTGTATCAAATTGACGGTTATAGGTCAGAGGTCCAACAGGTCCGTCGTAACACCTTTTACAGTCTATCGACGCGTAATGAGTGTGTGTGCTTGCGCGCTTAGGTGCATGTGTGTATGCATAATACATTTACTCCATCATCACCTGGTTTAGTCAATTGCCCTTTTTTTATCCGTCTTTAATTTTTTACACATTCATTGGTACGTCGGCTACAAACAATTGGTTGCCTACATTCCATGTTTAACATTAATTATTTCATTATACTCCACATTCAATGAATCCCACTTCGTTTGCATTGTAAGGTAACAATACAAAAATAACAATATTATTACAGAACGGCATTACAGAAACAAAAATGTAAACACTCTCAAAGTACAAAAAATTTACTAATTGACATGTAAAGTAATAAAGACATATTTGTGTTGTCAATTCTAGACTACGTTGACTAATTTAGTTGTGATGTTAAAGGTTCCGTCAGCATGTTATACATGTTTAAACTGTCATTTCTATATTATAATAGAGTACTTCTATCATTGTACCTATAATGCAAAGAACATTTATATGTCATCGCTAAATCAGTTATATTTGTAAGCACAACGATATATTTCATAATACCCTCAATCCTACCCCCCCCCCTCTCTATGTCTGAGTGTGCGCGCGTCTGTGTGAGCGCGCGTATGTACGTGAGTACTACTGTCTGATAGTATTAATTAACAAAACATAATAGTTATCAATATGTTATGCTGTAGTACATGATACTACAACATTAGTAAGTGTATTTATAACATCAGGTAATACAAAGTTATTGACTTTTTTTCGTGATTTGTTTCTTCCGATGTATTTGGCTATATATGGACCAGCTTTTGGAGGATAATCCTATAAGTAGATTAATAGAAAATGCATCAGGATCACTTGTCAATTAATGTAGAATAGAATTTGATAGTGATTCACTTCGTCCGCTTATCTTGTTAGTTTCAATAAAGACAGGACACATATTCTCTGGATCCATTTAGAAATTGTCTTACAGATTAATCTTAAGGGATACATCGTGATTTGTATATAAATAGGCAATCTCATGATCATCAAGTACCATTTATTCTTATTACATGTGATGGCCAGAGAGGCAGTCAGCCAATGGTGTGAATTATCGGAGTGGATAAGTAGTTTTAAATGTATCTTTATGAACATAACGCGAGGAAATGTATACAAAAAGAGTTAGGCTAAGGTTATTTACTACGTGGCTGGCTGACGGATAGCCCTGACATATTAACACTACATGCTGCTGCTTTCTTATTGTCCTGACACATTTATCATTTACGAAAAATAGATTGACTGAGCCGCAAAGGCTGACAACTAACTCAGAAAATCAATATATATATATATATATATATATATATATATATATATATATATATATATGTATATGTGTGTGTGTGTGTGTGTGTGTGTGTGTGTGTGTGTGTGTTTTTTTGGGGGTGTTATATATATATAAAATAAGACATATGTAGTATGATATATGGTGTAGTATTAATTATGCTAAAAGTCAGGTTTGATCTCATCAAATTAAATAACGTTATTCAACACAACTTTGCATGATAAAGGTGACAACACACATCCGGAGAATATGTTCCATATACAAATAACTAACATATCTGTTAGATCCTGATCTTTACGCTATCCGTAAATTTTAATTCATCTTAGATAAAATGTTTTAAAAATGAACTCATACATTCTGGTTAGCGAAATAATTTACCATAAGAATTTTGTTTTATATAGACAGCGTGTTAGATACAGCTTCACCGATCTTCAAAATGGGATATGAATGTTTGTAGAACATTTATCTGCAGCTGGACGTGATGTTTTAAATTTACGGATATAGCATTACATCGTTATTCTATATAAGGCGTCTGAAAGGTTTTCTGTGTAGTCAACCAAGACAGACATCTGTGTTGAGTAATGGTGTAATAAACAGCTGTAGTCCAATTGCGAAGTATAATCAACTGCTTGGAACCCAAAACGTACTTATCGTAGCACAAGGCGATATATCCGCTCTTATTTAGTTAGGTATATTAATTAGTTTTAGATGAGCTGCTGCCAAGAATAAGGTGAGTACTTATGATAATTCATCTATTTTAAGCAACAGGAACCGTATTTCTTTAAGTAGCTGTAGGTCTGTCAAAGCTTCTTTTTATTTTAACATATAGTGTTAGTACAACGGCTTATATATATAAATATATGAATGGGTGTGTACGCCAATGTCTTAAACAAACTAAATGTTTACCAATACTAATTAATTTGCCTGACCTGTATGCCAATGACACTTAAGAAGATAATCAGAAGGTTGCCATCCATGTATCAATATGTTTTCGAAATCTTCATCCATTCAGGTATATAGTCAAACATATGACTGCTTATCCATCATAGCAAGGTATGGTGTAGTAGCACTTACTGAAATATGCATTAGAACTGGCACTGATATGTTCATTGTAAATTAAAAAAGAACATTTACAGGTTATGAACTAAAACATGTTTCCTTTAAAGGTATTAGACATAGTAGCGGTATTAGCATATACTCATATAATAATAATGTATATGTAGTAAATTGCCCTTACCAACAGGAGCTATTTAATAGCGCTGTACGATGATACGAAAAATAATATGTATGTAATAACCATATAAGAGATTTACACGAAACTCTTTTTGTATATATTAATGCAACCTTGAAGAGATGTATTTTTTAGAAAGGATAACACATTAAACGCAATATCACCTTAACATTTGAGGCGAGGCATAGTTATGTCGAATAGTATTGGACTGGATGACCTGAGTTTTGGGGATGCTTTTCTAATAGGCACCAGTCCACGCAAATATCCAGGTGCTATGTAATTGATAGATTTATATTTCATTAGTAAAATCCTGAAAGGAATACGCTGGATAACAGTTAGCCAATCTAGTTTTTAAAGAATTGGGGGATATAAATATATTTTCCAGTGTTTGTCACTAAGTGAGCTGCACTGTTATAAATCTGTTTTAGACAGATATGCTATATAACAGAGATACACAATAGTCTAGGCATATTACAAATAACACTGACATGGATCACAGGCATAACGTGCAATTCTGGACTGACTGCTATTCGCAGTGTGTCCAATATAAGTGAGACATATACATATTTTGAAATCATGCAATATAACATAAATATAGGTAATTAGGGTTATTCGATAAACGACACCTTCCGTTTGAATAAATTGATTCAAATACTTCCTAAATACTTAGAGAGCCAAAGCTTTATCCCAAGTGATGCGATACTTAATGCTGATTTAAATGTCCCCATGAATGCTAAGTCTAATGTTGAAACTATTAGGTTTTGTAGTATATTTGATTCCCGTAGATTAACTTAGGTTGTTAATGTTCAGACTAACAAAGGAAGCCTCACAAATGATGTAGCCACCTCTAGATAATCGAACTCCATCATATTAGGAACCCCTTTTGTATGTGACCCATATCTCAGTAGGATCAAAGTGATATCGTTTGGCCATTTTGGCTATACAATTTGCCAAATTACATAAGAAGAAAGAGCATCTGCAGAAAATATCATGACACCAATATTCAAGAAGACATGGATAAGGAACATACGTTTTATCACCTAAGTGATTGCCACTAATAAAGGTTATCAAACTACCATTAATAACCATGTTAGAAAATCATTAGGTTGAGGACTAAAACTATTTGATACTCTAATAAGTTTACATATGTTGAGACAATTTAGAGGAAATCACAAGATATCTGTAGTCGAACTTCCTTAAGGGTGTACTTTGAAATATACAGTGAACTATATAAAGATGAATGTAGTATTATTACAACAGAAAAAGGTATTCCTAATACACACAGATATAATATAGAATATAATAAAATAAACTTATAATTAAATGGGAACTTGGTGGTAAGTAATTCGACTTCGTTTTCTCTCTATTTAAATCCACGGAGACAAGTTCAGCAATTGCTTCATAAGAAAATTAAAAATTAATTCAAAAGTTGAATCGTAATATCGAGTTTTTTCCATATATATTGTTTGGTGGATCAAATGCCTGAGATATTTCGACAAGCTTCTGAGGTTCAGGTCAGATATATAATCACTAAGTCTCTGAACAGGTCATCGATTTGGGTCGACTGCCACAAACAACAGCTAGTATCGCCGTAATTGATGATGTTGTGTTTTAAGGAGACACTTGAACTGCTCTGCAGAAACATTTATTTGGGGATTGGGAAACTTGAAGAAATATGATCATATATCTAACATTCCTTTCATCTCTAAAGTTATGGAACGTGTTGGCGTCTAGAATGGCAAGTATTGCACAAACCCCCGATACAATTACCAGGCTGCTAATCCTAGAAGCCGTCCAATATAAACTGTTTTCTTGAAAGTCCACAATGACTTTGCTGAGTCTCTTTATGTATGATCCATGCCGGAATTAGTTTTGCTTTATTCCTCTACTAGAACAATGCATTGTCATAATAATTCCATGGCAGTTAACTATTTAATAATTACTGTGTTATGTAATATGATATATGATGATGGTTGGTGTCTTACGGCCAAATCTGTGCACATGGTAGGCTAAATGGGCAAAGGCGACTTCCAAAGGTAATGAAGCGAGGTCAAAGATCAAACACCCTTGACACTCATGCACGCGGGTGGTAGTGTTCTGTGATACAACACGCTACCGTTATACCACAGATACGCCCCTATGGATTATAACCTGATTTATTTATACTTAATATGTAAATATATGTATAGTAACTCAAGGTGAAAAGATATATAAAATATTATGTACAACGATAACAGGTTTATAGCAATAACCAAATATCCTCTACACTAATAATCAGATAATTCACCAATAACGTTGATACTATAGAATATGAACAGTAACATTTAGAATCCTTTCACTTTACAAATCATATATACACAATGATTACTGCCTTATTTCTGCGTTAAATGTACTTTTCGCGCTTTGTGTGCCTTTATCTATTTTTTGAATGATCGGAATACACTGTTCCTGCCAGGTTAAGTGATCTTCCGTAAATAGGAATATTTCACAAAAGTGTTATAGAGTATGTTGTCTTTTTTGATTTCTCACATCTATGTTAATATATTAAAGAAAATAGGTGTTGTGTGGCATATTGAAAACACAGATAATTGATAGAATGTGTTTTAATTTGATAAAATCCTTAAAATTAGCATGATTCTATTAATGATTTACTAATCTTTAATTCCAACCAAATTTATGTTATTTTCGGTTTAGTTTAAATAGTTAACAATGTCAGGCATACAACAAGACTTCCATTCGACGACCATCATACCTGTTCAGGATTTTGGACTCTGTTGCATAACATTATATTTTTCGGTTTGCAAACAATATTTTCTGTAGTCTTCAGGAAGAACAACTCTCTATATGCGTAATGTTTTGTTTCTGTTGCTGCAATCGTGATACAATAATTAATGTTGTAGATGCACACCTCTACAGAGATATAGGCATGCTACGATGGGAAAATTGTAAAAGAAACAGATGGCAAGAAATCTATAGCATGATATGTTTATAATATGTTTTGAAAACAAACAATCAAGCCTAAAACCAAAATTTTCAAGGAAGCTAGCAAATCAAATGATAACATTCTTATTGTCAAACACACACACACATACACACGCGCGCTCTCTCTCATGCTCGCATACACGGATGCACGCACATAGACACTCACACTGACAAACACAAAAATATACAATAGCCTTTCGAAACGCTGTACTATTTTTGCGTAATATAATCAGAAAGGAAGTTGAACTGGAAATTAGCCAACTCAAAAATCTACGATTTACTTCCCCTTTCCTGCTTTCCAGTACATCTAGGGAAATAAAACAATTAATATCACATTTTCATTTTATGCTGAACATCTTCTCTTTTTTCATTTTTACATTTCACTAGTTCTTACATTTAAGACATAAGAAACACTTTGACAATAATATAGTCAGATTTGTATAATTAATTTATTATACACTTTTTACTTTATATATTAGAGTACCTGCAATCAATATATTTGTGATAGTATACCTGTAAATCTATTTAGTATTTCGACATTGTTTTTTCTCTCTCTCTCACTATATATATATATATATATATATATATATATATATATATATATATATATATATATATATATATATATATATATATATATTATCAACCGTTTATTGTTTACTTAAAAATACGCCATTTTAACTAATTATGTAACTTATGGGCATATGTTAATACTAATAAACCTGAATTATTCTCAATTATAATTTAATTATATGTCATTTTAACTGATTTGGAAGAATCTCATAAGACAACGTAACGTGTAATGAGTTGGAATACATCTTGTGTTTATCTTTATATTTCTATGGGGGTGATGGGTAGCTAGAAATGGGAATACTGGGCCGTATGTCGATCATGTGTATTTTTGTTTGCTTCTACAAGCATGTTCGCTGGCTTGTTCGTGTTCATGAATGGATTTGTATCGGTATATTTATGACCGAAATCTAATCAACTTGGGCGATCTTAATTACCCATTAAATCAAGGCAGACCTTAATGATTCTAAGTAAATGAACTGTCCAGAAGCACGCAATTCAATTAGACAAATTGTTCTATCGCGTGACAAAGAACAACGTTAGATTATCTAACAAAGACTGAGTAAACAATGCTTTCCTTTATTGCCGTGTGTGATGTTCTTACACAAAATGAAATCACGTAATTTGTGGTTGTTTATATTTGTTCTAGCCTAAATATCACTTGCTGAGTTGTTGAGATTCTAGATTCGTCGTATGTGTGCATTCATTTGCTTTAAAGAGAACTGTGGTAGTAATAGTAGTATAATCGTCATTAGTACTTTTAGGAAAACTAGTACTGATTGCATTAATAGTAGTGCTAGGAATAGCAGTTGTTATTGCAATGGTTGTTTTTGTTGTTTTTGTAGTTTTTGTTATTGTATTAGTAGTAGTAGTCGAATATGATGATGATTGGAGTTTTTAATAGATATTGTTATGTATCGGTGATGCTCAGCTCGGGTCCACCTACTCTAAATCCATTGATATTTGTACTGATTAAGACATCAAACAATCGGCAGACAATAAATGATGGCTTACTCTTGTTTACATTAGTTTGATTCTCACCTAGAAAATAAAGCTAGCACTAGATTTCAGTGTTATGCTTCTAAACACAAATTTAGTACACCAACGAATAATATATCCCATACATAACTCTTAGACTTACCGAGATTAATGTAAGGAACTGGCATGATTTAGTACTTCAATTGTATTGACGGATGAATTCTTAGAAATGAAATGAGATACTTTTGATGATTGGATTTGATACACTATGTTTATTTGTAGGATGTAGCTATTCGTGTGAAATCATTTACTTTTATTTCAAATAACAAACAAAGTTTTCGTGCAGCATATTCTGGATGAAGTTAATCGTGAAGTTGATGTTATGTTCAATCATTGTTTAGGATTTGCAAAGTCATAGACCTCACATTGAATCCTATCTTTATGAACGTAAACAACATTTACATTCATAGCGATGCACTTTCTTAGGTAGAAGAATATTTGTTATTTTGATATTGATTTATCCTCATATGTTTCTTCTAATTAACACCTTAGATATTCATGTAAATATATCATTATAAAATAAGTATTTTATATTAAGTGGATCCTAGAAGAATTGGGCTAGGGTGAGCGTTCACTTAATGATGAACACAAACGTATGAGGAATAGCTGTTAGTTTCATGTAAATCATAGCATTCACTCAGGTTTCAAACGATTTTACGTTATAGTCCAGTAATAATCCATTGTTCAATATTTTTTCTAAATCACTTCACTGAATCCATACGCCTACATTGTCTCACGTGGTCAACAACTGTAATGCTTGTTATCACGTCGAGGAGGTATAACAGGTCTAGCTTTTCAGGTTTTAGAATAATTTGCGACGCCAGACTAGTCGAACATGTTTCAATACGTTTCATATGGATGGCTCTACTTAGTTATTTGAGCCCAGAATAAAGCTGAAGTCAGCATCTGAGGTGTCGAAATAGTTTATACAATCCAGTTCCACTCTCAGCTGTGGATGGGGGAACTGCGGTCAACGTTACATACTAAGCTTAGTAATAATACACATAAACAATCCACACCATTCTCGTGTGTCCTAATATTTCACAATAAATAAGCTAGCTTCAGCTGAACATTATAGGTTTCTTCACTACGCTGAATATCTGCGCTCAACCTATGCTACGCATCACTGACAACACAAAACAGCAAACGATACATACAAACGAAATAACAATCCACTATCAAAATCATGTCATCAAAATTACAATCATTCAATGAATCAAACGAAAAACCATATCATATACAGTGTGGTAAACAGTATCGTAAACAGTGACGTTAACAGTAACAGTACCAATGCCAGTATTAAATTAACGAATAATCAACGAAAAGTAAACAGACTGTCATGTAAATAAATGTTGTCTACCAAAGCTGGTTTCAAAGTAATGAAAACGTAAATTCCTGTAGATGTGATTCACTAACGTTCTACATATAGGGACGCAGCTAGAATAGTTCAACAATCCTTTAATACCGTGACTTACTAAGCATCGATTAATGAGACTGACAAATCTTCAAATATTGAATCGCCTGAAATGAAGTGCGAGGATATGTTTATTATTTCCTAGGCACCTGAAGGTGTTAGTGAGGTTTCAGGTACAGAAACAACTGACCATCTCATAGGTGAAAGTATGGATATACATAAACGGTACAGGCACATGAGAAAGCTTAACTGACAGGTCAACTTGTGTAACGCGAACAACAGTCCAAACAGATCAAGTAACAAGCTCCAGCTAGATGTGGAGATTAGTAAGACATTAGCTAGAGAACATGCTTTTGCAGAAGTAAATTGGAGCTACATCATGATAATTCCTTAGTAAATGTTGAACCACAAAACCATAAATATGAAAATGTGCATGATGTTATGAATAAAATCAGACATAATGTTGCCCCTAACATTGCCACTAATGTTATCACTAATGTTGTTTCCAATGTTAAGAGTAATGATTGTTAGTCAAATTAACCAAACTCATGTTGATATTGAATCTATTGACAACACTGGCTCTCTCTCTCTCTCTCTCTCTCTCTCTCTCTCTTCTATATATATATATATATATATATATATATATATATATATATATATATATATGATGTAGACAATAACCCACCACCCTCTGTTTGGGTTTTATCAATAATAACAGCATACTATGATATGAGGATTCAGGAGCCTACATCACGTAGTCATCAAGCTCAAGACATTAATCAGACTTCCACTACACAACCAGCATACCGAGGCACAACATCTCAGTTACATCCACCACGAACAACACATGTATTCGACCTACCAGCTGCATACTACCAGCCTACATCTGATATTGAACAATATGACTTTCCGGAACATATGCAACAGTTAGTTACAGTAATGACACTTCCAGAACCAGAAGTGCCAAAGTAATCCATGTACAACATTTCAAACCTGATCTTTCTCAATCACATGCCAAAAATACAAGTGATCGTGTCTAAGCTTGCAGGATACTACTATATATATATATATATATATATATATATATATATATATATATATATATATATATATATATATATATATATATATATATATATATATATATATATATATATATATATATATATAACAGCTATGTGCTATATTATCTTAACATATTACCAATTTCAGAAAATGATATGACTACGCCCTCAGGATCTAATAGGGTGGTGATTCCTGCATAATAATAGTTTGTAACACAAAGAAGCAGTACTGATGAGGACAAATACAGTAAATAAATATATAATCAAATTAAATTATATATATTTTGTGGTTCTAATACTTACTGTTGAATGTAAACTGTGGTGTCAAAATAGTTTATGATATGTATGTAGGAAAACACCATTGAAACACACGCACCTGTTGTTTGATGTGAGGAGCTGTGGTATCAAATGGTACGTTTTGTACATGCTTCCCCGTTGTGTACGTAGCCTGCATGTAGCCGCTTTCCTGTGGGCGTGACATATTTGTCGCGTATGAAAAGCGAATTAGCTGGTTCACACAGGCTGATGAGTAGACCAGACACATGCTTAGGTATACGCACACATTTATCAATATGTGGAGGTATGGAACTTTTTATTTTTAGATTAATGTATGTATAGTTGTATTTAGATTTATGGAGGTAGGTTTCGAAGGATGTTTAGATATGTTGATACTCTGTGCCTGTTGCCTCTTACTATGTACCCTAAGACACACAAACACACATACACACACACACACACACACACACACACACACACACACATATATATATATATATATATATATATATATATATATATATATATAAAACGTGTCCATTTATTATTTAATAATTCAGTGTTGTTGGCAGCGCCATATAACGTGATCAGCCACCTACGATAGTTTGAGTCGAGAAATTAATTTCTGGAAAAGTTTCGACCTCTTGTTGGGATCGAACTAATTACCCTTTCTCACCAATTGTTGGCTACTTAACCGATGGTCATTGGACATCACTAGAAAGGAATGTTTACTCCAATATGCAATAACCGTGCGCAATGGCGCGGAATGGCATTGAATACATTGATCATTTTGATGTTTGTCAATTACAGACATTATAAAGAAATATCCGTGTCACTTTGTTAATCAGATTAACTCATGATATGTTCATTGGAAATATCACACATTCGTGTTTGTAATTATTCATGAATGAGTATGATTGGCTCTGAGATTTCATAATTACTTTGTTTATGTTTCTTTTTGTGTTACTTTTTAATATGCGTAAATTTTACATTCCAGGTAACAAACATGTATACGAATCGCAAAAATAAGAGACACAATACATGATTTGTATGTTTCTGACAAAAATACAATCTGGTCCCTTTCTGAGCTTTAAACGTCAATGATCGATATAATAACAGTTATCCTACTCACATATACACACACTACTATATTGGAGTTTTATAAATAAAACAATATGAATAGCATATCTAATTAAACCGCTGAACTTGAAAATGCGATTTCCATAACAGCCTTCCGGTTCAAAAATTAAAGATATATATTTTAGCACAAGTACGTCTTTAAAGCCATCATAGTTATTTGTTATCTGACAGTGAATAGGTCCATTTCCATATGAGGATATTGAGCATGTCATTACGTTAAACAGGTACATATGAAGAGCTTTATCAGTTTTCGATATGAAACCGTACATAGCCGGTATGTAATTTCAAACCGAGATTAATAAAGCCTCCAGTAAAGGTTAATTAGCCCATTTGCATTTTATCAATACGAACACAATGTCTGGATATCGATATTTCTGATAGTGATCTTATCCAAGCAAAACACCACTTTAATTAACCAATTAAGATGATTATTTTTCTAATAATCGATATTTTAAATGCCTCTTAATACACACAAATGTCGAAACCAAAATATGTGATTTCTTCATTACAAGGATGCAAACCAGAAGCGTAATATTCACTATTAATACCAAGGTGTTTTCTCTTCATCTGTACACCAATACACAAGGTAATATATTTGCTAATTATGTAGTCATTTAGGTTTGTTCCTATATTTATCAATTCTTTAAAACATTACAATCCTTTTTATTCTCGTTTTCTTGAGTGCAAGAAGCTAAATAAATTACTTTTCTTCAGTAGAATTAAAAATATGCCAATTGATTGAGCAATAAGCTACAAATCGAAGAAAAACACGTCTTAAAATATATTTGACGTATTGCATATTATATGTAATAAATATTTTATTGACAGAGCTAAACTTAATTATTAATGCTACCTCATTAAAGATACAGTTATCCACAGTTTTTTCTAGTATGCATATATTAAGAAACCAAAGTACCCATTATGACAGCACAATACCTCGAACAGTATCCATGAATGCAATCAATTCTTAGAGGTTAGCGCCGCTTAGCACACACATGGGACAACTCAGATTAACATTTTATGGTCCATGTAATAGTTTATAATTGTCATGTTTCCTTAATATGTTATAAGGGTATGACTAAATGGCGTACGATTAAAGGAATTCACCGGTTTCCTTTTAATAGTACAAACATTATATAAGTATTAATAAACAATATAAAATAACCACTCTTTTAGTTATCTATTAGTTATATACAGTTAAGTATATTTAGCATTTTGAACACAATGTATAATTGAATTTAACTATAACCTTTTCATTACCATTTATTGCAGGACTGCAATAATTGATTTCGCAACATGTTCAGAACAGGAAAGTTTTGTAATTACCAATTTAGTTCCTTACCAGTTTTGTATATATTCTATATGATGCTAGAACTCTGTTATTTATATGTTTCATAAAAGCTACCATGGTTTTGGATGGCATGATCTATTCACCAAAGATCATAGTGCAGAATAATGTGGAAAAAAAGGTTTTTGCAAAGTTGACTTGATCCATATCCAAGCTAGTGTCATCTCGTGTACTACATATTAGTAAGATTAAGTTAACATGATAGTTTGCAGATATATTCGAGACGGAATGTTTTTAAAAATACCATTTTGATTGGAAATTGGAATATAGCTTTGAAAAATATTTACACTGAAAAGAATGCTCTACAATGCCATTGGTATCATTTGGTGTATTGTAAAACCAGTCTCGTGTGTACTTTGGTATAGCCTTATGTAAATAAATGGGTCATATGATAGGCTACATCTTTATTCTTTGTGCAATAGTTTCCCTGATCCGGATATTACTTTTAATCCGAAAATGCTGGAAATGCTTCTAGTAGGTTATGACGTTGACATCAAATAAATAATGGATATGCCTCGAACACGAATTGGATCCACTGTCCAGTTGATTCCTTTATTAATATGGAATTGACTGAGTGAGCTATGACGTTGTGTTTAAACTGAGCCACCATAGCACGGCTGTTTAAGCAATCATGCTAGGTAAGGAATATAAAAACAATTGCAGTCCTATGTCTCACCGTCCTGTCACCTGCTAGTTTATTGACAAGGAAAT
>JAODUP010000747.1:170000-203054 GCA_025642065.1 Paralvinella palmiformis
CATACTGTTGACAACAACATATGTGGAATATTGGTTTGCAGTTTTTAGAACCAATTGAATTCATTCCCTATTGAATAATTTCCTATAATAAACAAAGGTCTTGACTCCAATCTAAGCCATAATTTAATGTTTATTTACGTCAACAATAAGTATGTCGTGAAATGGCCAGTCCGTAGATGAAAGCAACTGAAAAGTTGGAAAATATATCTGAAATTATGTGTAGCATTTAGATAAAAACTTGGTTTAAGTCGGCTTTTTATTTATTTATTTTATTACTTTGATATCCTTTAAAATTGATTTCTATGACTCCACAATTCACGATGAGAGAGATTCGTGGACATATGTTTTTTTCTTCTTCTAAATGACCATAAATTGTACGGTGAAAGTTAGTAGCAAACATCATGTCTTTTAAGTCTCATACAGCTAAGGTTAACTGAAGAATGTGTTTAACTTCGACCTGTTAAAGCCAAACTTGGACGCTAGTTACGCTTTTTCAATCAAGAGGACTATCCTAATCTCTAATATCTATGATCGTTTTAAAAAAGTCCAACAACTAAAACTAATATATCGTTTGAGTATTGTTTTATTGTATGCATTTTAGGAATGAAAATAATTTATGATTAGCATGAGTTTCCGTACTTGTTTAAGCATGGCTGGTTTATTTTTTGTTGGGTTATATCCGAGTTATAAAAAGAAATTGAAAGATTGTTTGATTTCTGCTTTAATATAAATGTTATGGAGCAATCCATTTTGTTAATGTTTTCGCACTAAATAATTATTATCTGCGTCTTTCTTTTATGGTTTTCATTATTTATTCCTACCTTATGTTTCTTAAATAAGTACAATGTTAGATATATCTTTACGAAACAATAGGTATCAACATGGAATCATTGGTTAATGGACAGATAGCAATAAAATAATAAACTTTAATGATTTCAACATATCTGCAAAACTCTCATCCAATCAATAATTAACTTAATTATCCTTTTAACTAGATACTTTAGGCTAATATGCAAAAGCTGCATTATTCTGATATTAAATATACTGTTACAGCCACGGCTGGTTAATAATAGTTATTGAACTTTTAAGATAAACTAGACGTCAATATTCGGCAGGTGTTATTCTAAATATTATCGGATCAAATAATCGCTAAAATTATGGAGGTATTCAATATTTCAAGTATGGCTAGCCAATATTGAAGGTTATCTAGCTATTACCCAAAGGGTAATAATCTAATATATTTTGGCAACAGCTGTTCGGAGCCATGTATGGTTCATGGATACCGAAATGAGACACAAACGGACAAACGAGGTTCATAGGACAAACAACTAACATTCCTCATTCTATATATTATACCCTAAATTTCAAATTCTGACAGCTCATTTAATGACTGTTTTTTTTTAAAAATCAGTTTACATCAACAAAAGAGACAAATTGCCAAAGATCAGTTAAAGATGATAATCCGACAAAATTATCTTAGTCTAAAAGGTGTTTTTGAAAAGGTTTAATCATTTTAAAAACATCTCATTCCTAAAGGTATGGCAGTTCAAATTCAAAAACACCCTCTTTCTTATATCCCCAAGAATCACTATACATATTCATTCATTCGGAAGAACAGGTGTCGCAGATTTGATCTGCTCCAAGCAATATTTACGTTACAGATCCGGGTGGAGAAAGCTGATAATATTGCTTATCATGACGTGTTAAAATACAGTCGTTTTCTATATTTTGCTGGAATTCTTATTGTATTATTCCGTGTATCTCTGTTGAAAATAATGGAGATGTTGTGTATAATATAAATATAAATTTACCCTTTTATCATCATACACATTTTGGTTATTCGTCATTCAACAAAATCATCGCCATCTGATTGGCTTATTTCAATGGTAAAGCGAGTATCGTACTACTTTATAGTTGTTCACGCAAGCATATATTTCAGGATTAGTTCTTTCTCTATATTAAAGCGTAATAACAGTTCACGTGTTAATCATTATGACTTTGTTCTTCAACTTACTATGACAGCATCAGAAGTAAGCACATTATAATAACAACATTATATGTAAATTAGCTTCAGGTGAAGAAGGTAATATTATAATTAGCAATGAAGAATTAGAGGCACCGAGTAAATTATCCTAAGCCAAATTGTCCAAGTAAATCTTTCTTTAAGACAATACATACAATATGCAACACGTCAGTGGTTTATTATAAAAACAAAATTATATTCGTAGCTTATTGTTCAATAGGAGTTTTGTTTTAATTTCTAGATAGTAGAGATTAGTAAGACATTAGCTAGAGAACATGCTTATGCAGAAGGCTTAGAAACTAAAACTAAATTGCAGCTAAATCATGATAATTCCTCACTACATGTTAAACCACAAAACCATAAAAATGAAAATGTGAATGCTGTTACGAATATAGTCAGTGATAATGTTGCCACTAACATTGCCACTAATATTGCCACTAATGTTGTTTCTAATTTTAAGAGTAATGATGATTGCGCAAAACAACCAATATCGTATTCATGTGGAATCTATTACCGCAACATATATATATATATATATATATAATATATATATATATATATATATATATATATATATATATATATATATATATATATATTATATATATATATATATATATATATATATATATATATATATATATATATATATATATATATATATATATATATATATATATATATATATATATACCAAACCCTCCCACTGGTTGTGTTTCATCAATATTAACAACATACTATGATATGGGGATTCAGGAGCCTACATCACGTAGTCATGAAGTTCAAGACATTAATCAATCTTCCACTACATAACCAGCATACCGAGGCACAACATCTCAGTTACATCACCAAGAACAACACATATATTCAACCTACCAGCTACATGCTACCAGCCTACACCTCATTTTGAACAATATAACTTTCCGGCACATATACAACAGTTAGTTACAGCAATGACACTTCCACAACCAGAAGTACTAAAGTAATTCATGAACAACATTTCAAACCTGACCGTTCTCAATCACATGCTAAACATACAAGTGATCACATATAAGCTTGCAGGATGCTTACAAACTAAATGGAGAGAAGATTCCAATAGGATCAAGAGACATGATAATCGTATACCAAACGTTCAGGACATCACTCCATCCGTGAAAATAGCTTCTGAATCTGATAATGATGCTGTGTTCGGGAAAGCAGCTCTTACAAAAAGTTCAGCAAATTCATCCAGTAGTACCCCTGTAGCCAAGTAGAAATTAACGGCTACAATGAAGAGCTTTACTATCACCCTAAATCGGCCAGATGTGTTACATGATCGTAACAGTAACTAGAACATCACCCAAAGACACATAAACATATGTATCTGCCATCTATATCACAAACCACATGACATAAACGTATGTTACACATTCTTAAGGAAGACATTTGATGAACGATGGGCCTTCCTTGTAGGCTATGGTTTGCCTGCTTAGGAAAGAACCACACATCTATAGGTTGCTAACATAAGCGTACATGTAATTATATGCAATAAGAAGTATCCTACATATCCCCACCAGGACAACTATCAACCTAACTATTTTAAAGATAATATAAAGTTCAGTCAACCAGCGATAATGGACAATAACAGCTACCAACATGACAGATGAATTCATCTAAATTAATTCATGTTGTATTGCTAACGAGCATAACACAACAGACCTGCACGCTATCATCACAGTTCAATGTGCACCAACAAGGACGTGTTAACAGTATCGCAACGCATTCATTCTATGACAGTGGGATTACTGTTTTTTGTCGGACAACGTGACGAACCAACTCAACGCAACAGGACAGAACACCATATTCGTATTGCGTACTATGAAGGGACATATTCGAGTTACATCTACTGCTGACAAAGGCCTCGTTGTATCCAGCATCACATGTTATAATCACATAGTTATTACCTAAATGTTCACACGAGATGAAGTTCCGAAACGTGATAGTATGTCCAGATGGACCCATCTTCGAGAAACAAACAGTAATATGCCAGCCTATTTACCAGATGCTCAGATTGGTCTTTTGATTTGCAGATAATGTCGTACAAGTCCTACGGAGAATCGTAGCTATACTTGGTCTTGTTAATCAGCTGCGATATGACAACGGGACAACTTCATAGGGGCTGAATAAAGCACTTACCGAAATGAAGAAAGACACCATCCAGGATCAGTTGTTGAAACAGAATACCCAGCGGATTTCAATCCCTCCTGCTTCAAGGCAGATGGGAGCTCTTGGGAGGGACAGATACGCAAAGTGCCTATGGTGATCAAGGGGTTTAGGATATATTTGATGACGAATCGTTCCATACGTTAATGAGCAAAGGATCATCAATTCTAAGCTCATAATAACCCCTTCTACTGATCCCAATGACTTAGAAGCATTGACACCAAATCACATTTTGCCCATAAAATCTGGAATTATACTTCTACCATCTGAAAGAAATGGCTACGTGTCCAGTATGCCGCTAATGCCTTCTGGACAAGACATAGGCGAGAATACCTGTTGACTTTTCAAGATCGAACAAAGTGGAATCAGTCACATTAAAACATAGCTCAAAGTGATATTGTTATTATTAAAGATGATTCTCTTCCAAGAAACCGTTGTCCCACTGGACGTATCAATGAGACATAGCCCGATCGTAAGGGTATCGTCCGCCGTGTAACTGTGAAAACATCTACTAATAAGCGACGTCCTGTTGACGAATAACTCCATACCACATTTTAATGTAATATGTGCATCTTATTAGTTTATTTGTTGCTATATCATAACCCACATTTGCTGCTATTGTTTATACCAGAGTGTGGTGGCATTAACCTGATATACATTGTTTCTATTTATCGATTAATAGTGATCCCGAAATTATAACTTATAAAGGTATTTGTGCATTCGTCTGGTTCATGAATTGAACGAACACCGTTGATCAATGTGTGGAGAATGTGAATGCACCAAATTAATGTATGGTTTATTTAAGTACATTATGACTTGTTTGTTAACATTTTAAGACTTTTATTTAGGTTGGTCTACTGATATAACTGCCACCCAGAGATGTAAAGGAACTGACTTCAAATATCATTATTGAAATTTTTGTTTTATTTTTGTTTTGCTGTGTCACAGGAAGTGCATTGCATGGAGTTCATCGCCCCTGTCACCTGTCTGAATAGTCACATGGAGCATTGAAATAGTTGTATTTTAGGGATTAACTTACTTATATGAGGACACAGAGTATGTATAACTATCGAATTTGTAATATTAATGGCAATAGGGATTAATTGTAATGTCATATTGAACAGTATTAGCATAATAAGCATAACACGTTTGATATCAATTTTGTCCAATTTGTCCTATTTAAGTAAAACCAATATAATTGTATTTCATGTTTGTTTTATCGTTTGTCGACCTATTCGTGCAATACTATGTTGTAAATAACGTTCCTATAATAATGTTACGTATGTCTTTACAATTTACGTTATGTCTGTAAATTATGGTTCAAATTGTTTTTCTATTTTTGGACCAGTATCGTTAACAGTATCGTCATCAGTATCGTTAACAGTATCGTCATCAGTATCGTTAAGAGTATCGTCATCAGTATCGTAAAGAGTGTCATTAGTATCTTTAACAGTACCAAAAATCGTTAATAATTAAATCGTACAACATTCGTCACAGAAATCGTAACTTGTCATCAGTATCGTTAACAGTATCGTCATCAGTATCGTTAACAGTATCGTCATCAGTATCGTTAACAGTATCGTCATCAGTATCGTTAACAGTATCGTCATCAGTATCGTTAACAGTATCGTCATCAGTATCGTTAACAGTATCGTCATCAGTATCGTTAACAGTATCGTCATCAGTATCGTTAACAGTATCGTCATCAGTATCGTTAACAGTATCGTCATCAGTATCGTTAACAGTATCGTCATCAGTATCGTTAACAGTATCGTCATCAGTATCGTTAACAGTATCGTCATCAGTATCGTTAACAGTATCGTCATCAGTATCGAAAAGAGTGTCATTAAAAGTAACAGTACCAATAACAATAATAATTCAACGCACAATCATCGCTCAGTAAACGGACTGTCATGTAAATAAAATGTGTCTACTAAAACTGTGTTCAAAGTAACGAAAACGTAAATTCCTGTAGTTGTGATCCACTGACGTTCTGAAGATAGGAATGTTTTATATATATATATATATATATATATATATATATATATATATATATATATATATATATATATATATATATAAAACGTCCTCCTTTATTTTTAATAATTCACTGGAAACGACAGCACCATATCACGAGGTCACCCACCTACGATATTGTGAGCCGAGGAATTAATCTCTGGAAAAGTGTGGACCTCTTGTTGGGATCGAACCAGTTGCCGGATACTTAACCTTTGGCTACCGGAGCTCACTAGAAAATAACTTTTACTCCAATATGCAATAACCGTGCGCAATGCCACGGAGCGGCTTTGAAGCCATTGATCATGTTCATGTTTGTCAATTACAGACATTATAAAGAAATATCCCTGTCACTTTGTTAATCAGATTAACTCATGATATGTTCATTGGAAATATCACACATTCGTGTTTATGACTATCCATGAATGAGTATGGTTGGCTCTGAGATAGCTACATACAATGGAAGCATCGTGTGTCGGTGTGTATGCTCAAGGACGGTTGTAATTGGTTACGATTTAGTAAACATTGGGTGTGGGTGGGTTAATTAATTATTACCGTCAGCATGTCGATAGGTCTTACATGACTGAACCAGCAGAAATATTTGGCAACGTGTTCATGCTGTCGGATGAATGAGGTCACGTTACATTGAAAAGTCACATTCTGTTGGCGAAATGAGATGTTGGAGTCAGAACACGGAACGCGATATTTCCGAATTAAAGAGTCATTTATAATGGAAACAAATCCGTCATAGACAATAGTGTGTCGGAAGGTGGATTAAACGGATTAACGGATTCTGACTCTCTCTCTCTCTCTCTCTCTCTCTCTCTCTCTCTCTCTTTTATATATATATATATATATATATATATATATATATATATATATATATATATATATATATCCCTCTCTCTCTACTCTCTCTCCCTCTCTCTCTCTCTCTCTCTCTCTCTCTCTCTCTCTCTCTATATATATATATATATATATATATATATATATATATATAGACATAGAAAAATAAAATGTAATTTTTGGTTATTTAACATCAGTTAATAGTGATAAACTATATGCCTTTTCAATTATGATTTAAATCCTTATGTGCCACTTATAGTATCATGCGCTCACCCATCTAAAATAAATGTGCATAATAATGAAATATTGTATACCGTTAATACTGGGATTATGTAAGTTGCAATAATACAGATCTAGCGTACATGGCGTCTCTATTATTGTTCGGATAAATGTCACACTTTTATTAGGACTCCACGAACTCAACAGAACATGTCATGGTGACAGAATGTTAGCTGATTATATGTAGAATATAGTTATTCATTGAACAATGACACCAGCGTTTGGAAATTCACCGAAAATCATCGTTATTTGTCACCTTGAACAGGGTAAACGGAAACTAAAATGCATATCCGTTATAGTCCAGGAGAGAAAACACAAAAGTGAGTTATCATTCGTCACAGTAATGGAACATTAAATTTAAACAATATTGAATATTGTACACTATTATATATATGTGTGTGTTCTCCAATTATTCGTCGTTAAGGCATAAACTGCTTGTTTTGTCAGTTCACCTGACACACTCCAAGCATCTGGAGGAAATCAAGCTCATGCATGGGGCAGGTGGAAAAAACAGTTCGACATTAGCCTATCAGTCACTGGTTACTCCGAAAAGCGAGCAGCACAAAAGGTGGGACTGTTACTAAACCACATAGGTGACCATGCAATTGACATATATACGACTTTTGATAGCAGAAAATAAATGTGACTATGACACAATTATTAGGGCATTTGATAATTACTTCACAAAACGTGATCCCCAGCTACTGCTTCGGAAGTGGTTCTGGCTTCATTTAAAAAGAGAACCTGGATACTCATTTGACTCATGGGCCAATGCTGTAAAAGAAAAAGCTCCAGGCTGCAAATGTCCAATAAACACTAGCCTCATACTAAAGCAAGACGAACTTCACCAAGTGCACATATAACTGCTGTCACTCAGTGTAGTTATTGCGGGATAAATCAACTGAGAGGGAACAAATACTGCCCAGATGGAAACGCACACAGTGGAAAATGCAACGGAAAAGGGCATTTCACACACGTATGCCACTCTACAATATCTGTCGAAATACGTCACATCGATCAGATACTAAATAATGACGAGTCATCATTTATAGGAGGAATATCCTCATACAAGCATGATCCTGGTTGGTACATGAAAGTAAACGTGCGAGGCCATTGCTTGGAATGGTGTATAGATACAGGAGCTCAGCGTTCTAAAATGCCTGTTTAAGCCTAAATACGGCATACTACAGGAATCTGACGTTTCGCTGGTTAGTGCTGGAGAACAGACTCTAGAAATGTTGGATATGTAGAGATCAAATTAGTTGCTGACAGTAAATTCATCTCAGAAACGGCTTACCTCATCAAAGGCGAACATACGTTATTCCTAGGAAGCCCTAGGATCCGTTCATTTAGATTGATTGATGATATCCCTGGTACATATAGTATCCATGCAGTACATACGAAAGATGAAGCGTCACTGAAAAACACTGTATACACTGTCAAACGACAATATCCTAAGCTGCTTAGTGGACATGGTACACTGCAGGGACATTACACTATTCAATTACAGGAAGGTGTGAAACCGTTTTGTATGTCGACTCCTAGACGTTTGCCACTACCTCTTCCCAAGAAGACTGAGGAGGAGATCAAGCGTATGATAGGTCTAGATTTGAGAGAGCCTACTGACGAGCAGATTTAATGGTGTGCACGGATCGCGTTGATCCCCAAAACTAGCGGAGATGTTCGACTTTTGTGTTGATATAAGGACGCTAAACCAAGCAGTAAAGAGGGAGATATAACCTATGCCAAAAGTGGAAAACACTTTGGTGGTGTTTTGCAGAAGGATCAGTATATTCCAAGCTAGACGGTAATTCTGGTTTCCATCAGGTTGTTCTGGATCCTGAACAGGAAAGTATCGTTTGTCAAATGGATGATGTACTCATATTTGGCAAGGATCAAGAACATCATGATGAACGGTTATCAAAAGTGCTCTCACGCTTACAACAAATGGGAATGACGCTAAATCTATATAAATGCCAGATGTCACAGACTAGACTCCATTATTTGGGACAAGTCATGGGCAGTTGCGGTATCAGCAAGGGCCAATCAAAAGTTCAAGCTGTAAAGGACTTCCCTCAGCCAGAGGATGTCACATGACTTAGGAGGTTCCTTGGCATGACAAACCAACTGGTGAAGTTCTGCCCAAATTTTACAAATCTCACAAAACCATTACGAGATGTACTAAAGCGTTAAGTAGCATGGATCTGGGGACCAAATCAGCAACAACATTTTGTAATGTGAAGCAGGAACTATCATAAGATCGAGTACTAGCTATATACAGCCCTAACAAGGAAACCGTCGTATCTGCAGATGCTAGTTCCTTTGGGTTAGCAGCTGTACTCCTTCAACGGCAATCGTCAAGTAAATATTCACATATTGCAAACGCTGTCAAATCTATGACTGAGACAGAAAATAGATATACACAAATCGAGAAGGAGGCTCTCGCTACTACATGGACACTTGAACACTAGCAGGACCTGCTAGTTGGGATGCCATTGATACATGTGGAAACAGATGATAAGCATTTATTGCCACTGCTGTCTACCAAACTAACAGGATACCTCTACGAATCCAGAGATTTCGCATGAGACTAGCGTGTTGCAACTTCGCCATAAAACATGTACAATGCAAACAGTTATACACTGCTGATGCACTATCACGCTGTCCATTAAAACACACAGGTCTGCAGGATCTACGTCTTGCAGCAGAATGTTACGTAAACACTATGATGGTTATTCTAACTCCATCAGACCAACGGCTCGCTGATATCAGACATAAAATATGCCATGGCGTTATTCAAAAGCTTGTGGTGCACTACACTCTTCATGGATGGCGAGCCAAACATCACCTCTCTGGAACAATTAAGTAATATTGGGCTGAGAGAGGAAGCACAAGTGTCCATAATAACCTTCTTCTTGGTGGAAATAGGCTGGTAATACCCACCAGTCTGAGACATTTTTCGATACTTACACGATGCTCAACAGGGAATTGCAGTCTTGTCATAACGCAGCATCGTCTGTATGGTAGCCAGGTATTATAACATATATTACATCCTCAGTGAAGGACTATTCTATGTGTGAAAAACTCAGAAGAGAAAGCATTGAACCAATGAAAGGCAGGGTTCCTCTGGTCTGGCGTCACTGCCGATTTATTCATGCACAAAGGTCGCAACTATATACTCTACTATTCGCGCCACGTCGAAATGTGTCTATTTACCAGAAACGTCAACACAGCCGTGACTATATGTAAACCGAAGAATTTTTTTCAGTCGCCATGGAGTCTGACATTCTATTCACAGATAATGGTCCGCAGTTTGACTCTGTGGAATTCAAAGTATTTGCTAAAAGCTGACGCTTTTAAAATCTGACGTCATCGCCTCGATATGTCTAGTCCAATGGCGAAGCTGAGAGCTGTTCAGACAGTAAAACTATTCTAAACAAGTGTGCTGACGAGTATTTGGCTCTCCTCGCTTACAGAAACACTCCACCACACAATGGATATTATCCTGCATAACTTAGTATGAGCCGAAAAATCAAAGCTCGTGTTCAGTGCAATCCAGAGGACTTGATGCCAAAGTTCCCGGAGTATGCTTTGGTTCGAAAAAGGAGTCAGCGTACAGAGACAAGATGGAACAGGATTACAACCGTAGAAATCGCGATTCAGAGGGAAACTATTTATCCCCGGGTGAGCAAGTCTGGGTACCTGATCTAAATACTAATGGTACTGTGGTGTGACGTCATGATATCCCACACTCTGTCATTATTGAGACACCTAGGAGGGCTGTTCGTAGGAATGAAAGAATGGTTCGTAAATCGCCTGTAACATCTGACACTCGTGATATATATCATTACGCTACGGGGCGAAATGCTGAGCAATGTAAGTATAGACCTTCACTCAAAAGTGACCAACCTCCGCAACCTGAGTCACCGTACAATGAGATTACACAAATTTGCAGATCACACGTGGCTCCAAACAAACCAAGGCGTTTTATTGAAAATGTTGAGACTTGACACTTTCCAATATGTTTGCAATTATATTTCGTAACATTAAATAATCAGATATGTCTATTCAAAAGTATTCTCAATTACTGTTTATAAAAAGGAGATGTATTATTATGCGCTAACCCATGTAAAGCATATGCGTATAATAATGAAATATGGTATACCGTTAATACAGGGATTATGTAAGTTGCGATGATAAAGATCTAGCGTAAATGGCGTCTCTATCATTGTTCGGATAATTGTCGCACCGTAACTTCCTTTCCACAAAATTCTTTTCACCACGACATTATTGTAACATATTTTCGTTACCTCTTTCTCGCTAGTCATCATTTAATATGGAAATAACTTGTTGTCGAAGCTATTTTGCTAGCTGACCTAGGAATATGTAAAACTACGCTATTTGTAAAAGCCAAATACATCGAATTGCATCGTCATATCCTTGTTTTTTATTTATAATGTGACATTATAAATATTACAGGTGCAGTGTCACCTGGAAGTGAAAAAGACGCCTCAAACTGAACAAATATTACTTCAATGTAGATATATATGAGAAACAGTATTTATGTTGTTCCATTTATGCCAAATATCTAGCGTGTAATGATCAATTCTTGTAAGTAAAAATAGATTTTAAAGTATGATAACTGTTTTAGCTAACGAATGACGGTTTTATATACGCATAACTTTCCACTCACATTTGATTCTATATTCTCTGTGTTCGTGTGTTCGTCTCTGTGTGTGTGTGTGCTTATGTATATATACGTGTCTTTGTTAATGAATTTATGTGTATTCATTGTTTCATGTTCTTCTTCGGCTTGATTTCAGGAATGAAGGTCGCATCTTCCCTTATTGCAGAAGACTTATCTCTGAAGCACGTGCTTGAAGTGTAAACGTTCATTAAGTTGTCGTATGGTTTATATGATGTTGATACACTTTCTTTATCAAATGTACAATGTTCTTCTGGTTTAAGTTAATAAATAGTGACTGAGTTTGAGGCGTATCATCGATAATAGATATATTTTCTTCAAACAACCATCTTGTGGGTTCGAATTAGTGGTTCCTGTGTTCACTAACATTTTCATTTAAATATTCCAGTTCCTAAGATTATTGATTCTTAATTAAAGTACCACGCTATCAAATAAATGAAAACATCAACTCGCACTCTTATTATATTAATATTTCTTGTATTAAACCCTTTGGGGAAATTTATTAATGATATAACTGTCGCTTTAAATAATTATACGCATTGTATTGTCTTATATCCTGATGTAGGACAGTCCGCTTCCATGGAAATATATTTGGTTTATAAATGAGTAGCAGGCGTTCTGGTCACAATCGGGAAAAAAGAGCTACTAATGTGCACATTAAACCCACATTTTATCACATTTTGTCATGAGGACACATATTACGTATTGAGCCATTACAGAGAATATATTGTTTTGTCAATGTGCTATAGATTAGAAGAAATCATTAGGAGAGAGGAAGTAACAGCATCCACTTAGTTTGAATAGTATTTGATAATTGCGATGCAGTTTCTTAGTAGTTAGATAAGTACTTAATTAGTTACACACACACACACACACACACACACACACACATATATATATATATATATATATATATATATATATATATATATATATATATATCAAACACAAACACATGCACACACGTGTGCCGGCCGACACGCACACACACACACACACACAAAATATACCCTGGAATCATTTGAACCAACATGGTTCAGCAAAAAAACGTTCAGAAGAAATATTTGAATTAGCCCAAAAGGGATGACACTGTTCTAGAAAACGCCATCATTGGAGTCTAGTGGTAGTGTTTTCTTAAATATATAATTTTGACTTCAAGAATACTTCAACTAAAGAGTTACTTAGAACACTAACAATAAAGTATCATCACTGGGTACACTAAACATAATAACCTCTCGGATTATTACGTTTCAATTAGGTATAAAATATGTATCAGTTAATAAATCAAATGTCTTCTGAAACTATGAAAAGTTTCTCGCCGACACAACTTTGAGTAAATCTTCAATTGCCCAAAACACACAACTGGCAAACCACCATTACTATGCTTCCAAAGCAATGAGATAACTATCAATTTCCACAGGGGGAGCTCCGACTAATTCCTTTGAAGTATATTCTTATTATCCTTTGTTAGAAAGATATAAGGTCTTACGTGTGCGGCTTCCTAGTGAAAATTGTGTTTATAAAGCTTGAGCAATATGCTAACGTTAGACATAATAAACTAATAAAGTCTTGAATAAGTCGAAAGCGGACGTAGCTATTGGGCTGTGTCGTATTATAAAGCTGCTACTAGTATTGATCTGAATTTATTCTCACTTATGCATATAGTATTCATATATTATTCATACTGTGTAATAATATTTTACTATTCTATTTTAGGCTTAATTTCATAAATGAATTATTGGCCGTAGTTTTCAGCACAAAGCCTGGTTTTGTTTCAATAATAGTTACTTATTTGTATTTAGATGGTCCTCCTCTTCTGGATTATTTTAATAATTTTGTTCCTTCTTCCATTCTTTCTTCTAATTATAAAGGTAATTAAATTATACTTAAATTTGTAATTAAATATTGTTGTATCCACTTTGCAGCTATAATTGTTATGTGAAATAAAGTATAACACCTCTGCCAACGACTTAATTATCTTTATAAAACAAACACATACACACGCACACAAACACACACAAACGTGTATATATATATATATATATATATATATATATATATATATATATGTGTGTGTGTGTGTGTGTGTGTGTGTGTGTGTGTGTGTGTTTATGCGTGTGTGTGTGGGTGGGTGGTAGGTTAAACCTTATAGGATATAACTACCTGTATACCTCCGCTTACACTTAGCAGTACATTGCTGTGGTCTATTTATCTTTTATAAAATATTCTATCAACTTTATGATTTTATGATTTCCTATAATTTCACATATCTGTTGAAATTATGGTTACCCACCTCTCTATAGGTAAACCATGGATAGGTGACTAAAGCTATTTTACTTTTAAGAAACACCTAAAATTAGCATGATTCTATGAATTATTTACTGATATTCCATTCGACAAAATTAATATTATTTCAGGTTTAATCCAAAGAAGTAAATAAAATGTGTACATGCACTACACTGTACTTGCCGTCGCCTATCAGTATATGTGTTTAGGGGGTTGGACTCTTTTTGAAGACAATTTGTTTATCAGTTTGCTAAAATAAAACTAGAAAACTCATCCTGTAGCCGGCACGTGACAGACTTAAGGAAGAATGACACTTTCTATCCGTAATGCGTTATATCTCTCGTTACAACATGGCACGACAATTGCCTTAGTAGATGGTCATCTGTACATAGATAAAATAGGACGTGTAGCCAAACGGTCGCGGGTTCGATGTTCCGGGAGCGGCAATGCCGTCACTTGGCGACTGGTCCATTCAGGAAACGATGGCAATGTGTTTGAGTAACGCTTTGCGCCTATAATGCGTTGTATACTCCCTTAGGAGTTGATATATGTGCTAGGTGGAAACTGGGTGTATGTCTGTCTGTGAGTGAGTGAGTGAGTGCTTGTGTCCTTGTATATCCCTTTGTTGAGCACCCGTGCGTTTTATGTCTATGTTCTGTGATTTACTTCACATTCACACAAATTTGTTAATACTTTAAAGGAAAATTATGTTTGCCTACCAGACCCGGTAAATATATATAATTGATACCAAGTTTATGCTTACAAAATACACCAACTTATCATGATTCTATGAATATGTTTTATGTTATTTTCATATTATTTCCCGTCTGGTCCAAACTTTTTCTAA
This sequence comes from Paralvinella palmiformis, assembly GCA_025642065.1. Classification (NCBI taxonomy): domain Eukaryota; kingdom Metazoa; phylum Annelida; class Polychaeta; order Terebellida; family Alvinellidae; genus Paralvinella; species Paralvinella palmiformis. The sequence goes on from JAODUP010000747.1 coordinate 185,205, forward strand.
AGTGATGCATTACACTGTTCTTCGTTTCTTCAGTGTGTTGGACTCTCTTTTGTGACATTTTATTTATCAGTTTCCTAAAATCAAGTAGCTCTTCATGTAACCAGCGCGTGATAGACTAAGTGATGACAGCAGTCTCTATCCATAATGTTTTATATCTATCGTTACAAACTTGATACGACAATTGTTTTAGTAGATGGTCATCTGAACAGAGAAAAAACCATGTTATGATGCCTACATTTGCAAAAGACATAGATGACAAGCAATCGATAACGTGACCTGCTTATGTTATGTTTGCTTCTTATAAAATACTTAAATATAAAACCAAACGGTTAAAGAAACTAGAAAATAAAACGATCAAATTCTATTTATGAAAAATGCAAACTACGTATTCGTCATACAATGATATGATTATTAGATTATTTGATTAGAAATATCAAGTATCTCCGAAAGGTCAATATTTTACAGCAGTACGTCTTTGAAAATCATACTAGACAAGAATAATATGCGAAAGTTGCAACTGCTAAGCCACAAATTAATATCAAAGTACGTGCTGTGTTTTCTTTGTTTTTAATCTTTCATCCAGAGGGTGATTATGTTAGTGCGCCATTTATGTCATACTATGGGAGGGCCGCCTTTCGAGAGTGTCCCATGTTAAAAGGAGAGAAATGCCTGAACACTAAGCAAACACTTAAAGCAAATTATACGCCCTCAATATAGTAAAGAGTAGCAAAGTTTCCAATTGATGACACAATAACGAACTTATCGGTTTGCCATGCCATATAAATAACCATTAAATAATCCACATATGATAATATATATATATATATATATATATATATATATATATATATACGACATAAAACAAAATTTTAAAATGAATTAAAATACACACAAACATGATTACATTCATTTTATTTGCTTTAGCTTATACCATATAAATGCAATCCTAGGTTGAATAAAATAATTGGTTAGGGGTAATTGTAAATAACCCAAACATAGTTGTTTAAACGTAAATACAATTAAATAAATACAAATATTATAAAACGTTCACCAGACAAATAATTATGTTACAATTTATAATATATTCTATTTAATCTGGTTGTTGGATGGCTCTTACATTAATAGGTATTCCAGCAAACCTTGTGATGTGTGTGGCCAGAAGCATGTTTTTAGTTGTAAGCAAACAGTTTATAAACTGGACACATATGGTTAGGGGAAAATAAGCCAAATATAAGTAGGATTAGCTATTGGCAGTGCTCAGATACATAGGTTGTAATTAATGTTAGGGCACAACTGGCCACTGGTTATTAGTACGATTTATAATGACCTTAATGACGGTTTGTTAAAACACATGTATATATTAATTGCTACACGAACAAGTTGAATATTATATTTGTATGTCAGTGTACCCAGTTAGTCATCGAATTTACAATTTTACCTAATCAAAATGGGAAAATGTGGTGTGCTTATATAAATTACAAAATATATGTATGCTACACGCATGAACATGCTAAGCATCTTCAGGTTGCTGAATAGAAGCCTACTAAGAGGGGAATAGCATTTGAGTTACTTGATATTCAGTGTTGTTAAAACGTGCTCAATATCCACTAATATTAATGTATTTTTAAATAATGAACAATTGTATGTTTTTCAAATCATGTATTTACAATTCACGTCCTTTGAAATTCATTTGTCAGTCATACGAGCTATTTATCTTTTCTATTGACTCATGACGACAAGTAAGATATATTGATATGACAGGGAATTATTGATGACAAGTAATAACTTCTGTGGAGGGTACATTGCTATATATTACTATTAATTCCGATATTTGGATTAATGATTCGATAATTAGCAAGCGGTTCTTTAGTAGTTCGATAAATACTGAGTTAATTCACTGGCAAAATAATATTAACTGCACAATCTAATGATTTGTTATAATTTAAAAAAACGATAATGGCTTTCTAGTTTCTAGTTAATTACCAGCGTACACGATTCATATAAACAATTAATTGTAATTAAAGAGAAAATATGTCAGTGAGTTTTAAAAGAAGGAGTATATGTCTTCTGATACAGAATTTCCATTATCAGAACAAATCGATATCCTGGCTAAAGTCTTACAAATGTTTTCGATCAAAAAGCAGCATTAATATGAATTAATTTATTTCGTCAACACGTTTCATAAACCTAGCAATCAGTAACTTAGTATATAGATCATTCGAAATGTACTTGTCTGTTTTGTGTTTATTTATTTGTCACATATTATTTAGATATATATTTTACAAATACTAATCTTGTTGAAATTATGTCTAGGTGTATCCTTCATGTGACGGAAAAACGTCTTAGCATTTCAACATTTATCGAACATGAGACTGTGTCATAGCAATGATCAATCGCCAAAGGCAGTAACTGACCTAAGATAGTCATGACATGAATGATTGATCATGGATCATATCCCACAAATCAGGTCAACTGTCTTTACCAGTAAACAAAACCGGTTGTGAGATTTCGTGTTATGTCACTAGCTTAGAATTGGAAGATTTACGCAAGATATTGCAGACTCAATGACAAAGACTACAGTTGTCTCTATTTGCACTATGCTTACGCTGACGACAGAAACATATCTACATGATAACCACAAATAGCAGCAGCTCTGTAGATTTCAGTGTTCTATCAAGCAAGCTATGCTAATCCAATATGTAACCCGGTCATATTAACTATATGGAACATTTAATAGTGAAGTGAGAAAGTAGAACATATTGTGAGTGAACATGTGTCCTTTAAAATGGTGTTCTCAGTATTGATCTCAGAACTGCCCATGGTTTCATCGTAGTTAGCTATGATATTCGATGGCCAACGATTTATCATTTTCTTTAGATTAGTAGCCAGTGAAAGAAATACGTTAATTGTGATGTTTTGATTGCTTATAAGGGGAAAGCATCATAGTGAAAGGACAGTAAACTTGTAACACATATTTCAGCTATTTACACACAGAGAGACACGAACACAGACACTCAGAGACACACATACATACAGGCGTATTCTGAATGCGGTATTCCGATACGTTTTGTCACTTCATTGTATGTCGGATAAACGCGAATGTCGGAATATCGTGACCATGACATAGAGGTAGTCTGTGTCACATAAATGTATATAAAAAGACACGTAGCCTGCAGGTAGTTACTTTTCTGTTGGCGTGACATATTTGTAGCGTACGAAAAGCCTAATAGTTATTCCCCATAGACCAGACACATACATAGGTATACGCATATATGTATCGATATGTAGAGGTATTGAACATTTTATATTTAGATTGATGTATGTATAATTGTAGTTAGATTTAGATTTATGGAGAAAGGTCTTAAAGGATGTTAAGATATGTTCATACTCTGAGCCTGATGCCTCTCTATATGTATCCTAAGCCCGATTCCTGATTACACCAATGTGAGAAAGTTATGCCCATATAACAACATGTTTAAGTCTGTAGGCATTGCTATGTATAATGTAGAATCTATATTATTGTCCTCTTATGTGGTATGTGGAACAACGTATTAATTCGTACAATGCTGCTTATGGATTTATACTCCTTGAGTCGTTAGTTACTCCAGAATGCATATCCATGGGTATTAAGCGACGGGCAGAGTTTTTTCTCATATCATGAGTAATTAGGTTACATTGATATAGCAAATATTTTTTATGTATAGCTATTGTAATCAAAAGTGTCCTTCGCAGTATCGGAGATCTGCCTGAAATCCGCTGTTCTCGACCATGGGTCCTATATATAAAATATATAGGCGCTTTAATTTATAGCCTACCACCCCTAACTGCATATACTTAGGTACTCTAAATTAGGCGTGCATGGATGTTCATTTAGTGATGAACGGAATCTTATGAGGATTAACTGTTAGGTTCGAGTTAATAATAGTATTTACTCATCGTAGAGACGATAGTTTGTTCTAGTCTAGTAAGAATTCTTTGTGCAGTATTGCTATTTTGTTTTTATTTTATCTAAATCACTTAACTGATTACAAACGGAATTAGTGTACATTGTCTCACGATGTGAACAAGCCGTAATTTTGTTTAATATGCGGATGGCTTATGAAAGGCCTAACTTTTCACTCAAGCTAGAGAAGAATTTGCGACGCCATGATAGATGGACGTGTATCTATATGGTTCCTGTATGTAGGAATTATTTAGTTATTCGAACTCATAATAAAGCTGATGTCAGCACCTGAGATGTCGAAACATTGTATATAAAGGTTTATTTTGGACCACAGACAATTACTGTTGATTGTATAGTGTAGTGTCGAAGTAGTTATCATATGTATGTAGTAAGTATATTGAATCACTGGCACGTGTTGTTTTCTGAAAGTTGTGGTGTCCAATGATATGTTTAACTTGCTTCCGCTTTTGTACGCAGTTTCCTGTGGGTGTGACATATTTGTTGAGTACGAAAAGCGAATTAGCTGTGCCCCACATGTTGATGGGTAGCCCAAACTCATGGATATATATACCCATATAAGTATTAATATGGTGAGGTATTGAAAATCGTATATTTAGATTGATGTATGTATAGGCGTATTTAGATTTAGACTTATGCAGGTTGGTTGCAAAGGATGTTTTTATATATTGATGCTCTATATCTATCCTCACGCACACACATACAAACACACTCACACACGCGCGCACACATAAGTAAAAATATACGCGCATATACATACACCAGCGCGCGCTCGTGCACACATACTTGGGGTGATGTGATTCTATTTTCGAGTATTTGTCACTACACGAACTGCACTATTCCGAGTTTGCTGATGGTGACAGATGATATAATCAAATATGCCATATAACAGGGAGTTAAAATAGTCTATGCAGGGTGTATTTATACCTTTAATTGTTTCGGTTAATTTTATTGGTTAATATCCCAATATAGGGCAGCTCTATACTGCTCTAACTTCTACGGTAAATAATGAGTAATACGTTTTCTGGTCACAATCAATACATATCAGAGCTAATAATATGCAAATTAGATTCACCATTTTATGAACGCCCGTTCTGTGGTCATTAAGAACCATCTTGTTTATTGTGCCATGATAGACGATATATCGCTTTGTTAATGTGTTATTGATGAGAGGCAGTACTGCCAAGAGAGGACATAAGGGCATCCAATTACTGACTATTGCTCTGAAGAATATTAATGAGGCATCGTATGATACATTCATAAAGAAGTTATGAGGGATATTTTCTGCAGCTTGGTTTAAGTAACCAAGTAGTAACCAAAACAAGCTACCTGCCTTTCTTTGCAAATATCTATATTTTCTAAGAATCTAACTAACCAATTATCTACTTAACTATCCAAAATATATAACCCACTATATGTTGGTCTATCCCACTAAATATTTATGTTTGTTCGTCTTCTATATTTCCATTTAAGCATCTAATTAACTATCTATCTTTCAATATTTCGACCAAATTATCTGCCTAGATATCCAACTATCATTTTCAGTTTATTAGCCATAAACATTTTCAAATATCCAGATAAATATCAATCAAACTTTCAAGCATTTTTCTATTTATTTCCCTATATGCATATATTTAGCAATGAGTCATAACAGCTAGCCAATTAATTCACACACACACACACACACACAAAAACACACACACACACACACACACACACACACACACACATATATATATATATATATATATATATATATATATATATATATATATATATAAAACCGCTAGCCAATTAATTACATATGTATATATGGACAATAATATTTGTGTGGCCGGACGTCTCTATATCTAGATAAATGTCAAATGAATCAATTAGCACTATTGTGCATTAACATTGTTGTCCGGGATTAATACGAACTAACAGGATAATGTGGATAGACATATATCGTATATACCGTAGTCATTGGAATTTACCAAATTTAACTATAAAATAGTATTAATATTAAAACTATATAGCTTTGAAGATAATGGTATACTAGTAATAATAATAATATTATATTGCTTTGAAGATAATGGTATCATTATAATACTACTTATACTACTACTTATACTACTACTACTACTACTACTACTAATAATAATAATAATAATAATAATAACACAACATTATCATTTTATAAAATATTTGAAAGTTAATAATCATTTATCTGTGAAAGCAACCTTGAGCAGATGCATTTTAATGACATATTAAACGTATCATGATACGAAACATTTCTTCTATACAATGGCAACCTTTTCCACAAAGTGAACAATATACGCCTAATCACCCAGACACGGGTATCTACAATAGAATGTAACTGGATGACATGAGATTTCGGGGGAACCTTTTAATAGACACGATTTGACAAAGGCATACACATGTATATATATATATATATATATATATATATATATATATATATATATATATATATATATATATATATATATATATATATGGACCAGTATGGGTAGGGTCTTAAATAGATTGCTATTTTGCGTGTCAAATTGATATCGCATTATTATCCTTGGGCATTATCATTGACAGTAACAGAAAGGTATAATCATCCATATTCAACTCCAGAGTAGAGTTTTTGCCTTGATATGGAGTTTATTATTGACAGAATGGATATTCCACTAATCTATGAAGCATTAACATTGATTTATAGTTTGTAATCACGCCATGTTTATGACAGTGTTTGCTGATTATCCTGACACCCCCTCTTTAGAATGATGGATGCTTCTCCCTTTACTGAACATATTATTATTAGAGCAAGTGATGTGTTGCGTGATATGAGGCCAGTGAGAGACACCTTTATATGATGTTGAGTTTCTGGGACCTAAGCTGATTTGTATCCAAATGTTGAAAGTACGTGTTAGTTAATGTATCCAAAATGAAGAAAGAACGATTCGAGAAATATAAATTAGTATTATGTAAAACCGTTATGATGTTTCTGTGTTTCTGTGTTTAACACATTTGTGTGTTAGACTAATTAAAAAGTGGTATTTAGCTATTATAAATTTAATTATCTATGATTCGAACTGACTAAAGATATTATTTATGTTTTATGATTTGCTAATTTTGTATTAAACCTTAATTGACCGATCAATCTCATTACAAAATGGCTAACAAATAGGCAAGAAATATAAAATACTGGCTAATGTACTCATGGTGCATATTTAATCTGGGGGATGATTTTAGGCAAGCCCGAAGGAAAGGAGTTTGAATCTCTAAGCTAATATGCAGCAGGAAAATCCAATAAATTGTGTTCGCCACAGTCATTCCTTTTGCTCACATTCTAATCAATGATAATTTATGTAGGCTCTGATTTGGATGATTTAAACAGGAAAATATGTTATAAATGAAGCCATTCTTATTTATTTTATATATATATATATATATATATATATATATATATATATATATATATATATATATAAAACGATCGAAGCGCACACATACACATACACAACATACACACACAACGAATACATACACACATACATACATACACACACAGCATATGAATATATATATATATATATATATATATATATATATATATATATATATATATATATATACCATGTTCCGATTTCATAATAACATATTTGCAAGAGACGGCACATTATATCGAAAATATCGAGGAAAAAACAAATACCAGAGAGCTGAAATATCCCTAGTGGATATCAGTGAAATACCGCATATAATGCAAGATTTTAATGCCTATTCACAAAGTTGTGAGATGATTCATCACCTGGATATATAAGATACTTGGTCAGGATATAAAAAAACTGTGATATATCACGATGCATTCAGACTTATAACACCAAAATGAAAAATATCTTTCTAGTCCATAATGGTCATTAATCATTACGATGTGAAGCACCTCTGGCAAGTGTTAATCCTGAATGGCTGGTTGTATGAAAATGGCATTATACATTTTTTAAACAAATAAGTACAGAGACGTAATAATATATAATTAATATACTATATATATATATATATATATATATATATATATATATATATATATATATATATATATATTAATATTTACATAAATTATATATATATATATATATATATATATAGATAGGTACATAATACACATACTCATTGATATATATATAGAGAGAGGGGAGAGAGAGAGAAAAAGAGAAGAGAGAAGGGAGAGAGAGGAGCGAAGTAGAGAGATAGACAGATTATTGATGATAGGATATACATATATTGATAGGTAGATTCGAAAATAGGTAATATATTTGTAGATGACATCAAAACACAGCACAACATTCACACAACACACCACAAACACACACACACACACACACAATCTCTCTCTCTCTCTCTCTCTCTCTCTCTATATATATATATATATATATATATATATATATATATATATATACATATATATATTCTTTTGCCAGTTGTTTAATTTTCACGTACTTTTAGGTCCAGTCTTGTCCCTTATGCTAATAGTGATTTCCTCGTGCTACCTTTACTGGTCTTTGTACTACCATTGATGGTCCCTTTGATATAGGTCTGGTCCTATTGCTTCCTATTTTTTTCAATCGATGGTATATGTATTGGATACTTATGCTACTCATATACCTAATTATAATCGCATGCTACGTAATCTCTTGCAGACAGATAGACAGAGAGTTTCGTTTGTTAACAAAAACGTGTTATATGAATTTATAATGATAATGTTGTTAGGTTTGGTGTTAACATATTGGGATTCTAAGTTTAATATATTAAAAATAAGAATAGGGGAATCACGGAGGAATACATGATTACTTATTTGGTGATCTCTATTATTATTTAAATATATCATAATGATGTATCAAATTTCAGACAAATTATTAAATTATTCTACTTGACATAACTTCTGGGAACATAACAAAACATTTAAGGCAAGTCCCACTTTAACCATGTAAAGTCATGCCACTAACTATTACTGCGTATACATTGATACAATTATGCCTGCCCTCATTTGACCACAACCTTTGAAGAAATGTTATTATAAGAAAATAACTTAACTTAAATAAATAAATAGTTCATCCACAATGTGTATGAATACAAAGCCTCCCTGAACAAGGCGGCAATAGGCCTAGGTCAAAGTAAATAGCCATCTACCACAATCGATTTACGCCACCCACGAGGTTTCTGGCAGGCAAGCCATGTTACACCAGATTCTGAGATAAAATTAGTGGAAACCTCATCAGTTGGTACTAAGAAGTGACACATTCTGTCTATAATGCAAGATAACCCGTTTCAGGGATCTGTAAATATAAACTCTCTATGCTAGAAACGAAATAATATTAAGTATTTTATTTTTGTACTGAAATAATTATAGCAATTAGCCTGTAAAATGACTACAGAAAAATATGATAGTTCAAGTTTATCAAGAAATAGGTTAATTGCTATCTTAATTAATTCCTAAAATAAAATAATTAATATATATGTTATTTACATACATAATACTTGATATATTGGTATGGTATTTGGCTAAGTGATTGTCAATATGGCACAAAGAAATCTGTTGAAAAATAAGAACTAAATACAGAATGTGGTCAAAATTATTTATTAACAAAAATTGAATAAAGTAACGAAAGGACGTATTTATTGTCATCATAGGATCAGAATATAATTGTTTTCCTATGTTATTCCAAGCCGCAATTCCTAAATATAATGTTCACATAGCATTAATCAAATTATTTAGCTCATAATAAGATTCGGGTAAGCGTGCGTTAAAATATGTACTATTATAAATATTGATATACGAAATTAATTTGTCATAGTGTCGTAGTAATAGAACATTGAAATATTTACCATGATTTAGTAAGTACTGATTTTAAAATAATCAGTAACAGGTTAGATTGGTGATATATGGCGATTGTTCATTTATAATAGAGTGCTGGCATTAGCGTATTTATAAGAGCTATACGAACTATTCAGACTGATGTATCCAGAAAGTCAGGCGATGAGGTGTTCTGATATTTCTCTGGCATCACTCGACTTTTGGAATCCAGGTTAATGCATATTTTTGAATATAACATTTTCTACCAAATAAATGCGAAAAGTGGTTGAAGATAAAACAAAAAATGTTCCTAATATTTCATTAATATAGTGAAATAGCGTTAGGATATAATAAACAATATATTATATAGATAGCCAGATATATATATTTCTGGATGGACGGATAGCTGGATGGACGGACAGAGGGACGAATGGACGGATGGGTTAGTAGATAAAAATAAATATGAATAAATCACGGCTACTGGGAAAAATCACCGTTGTTGACTCCTCTGAAATAAAACAAACCACAACTAATATTACTCATCTCGTTGTAATAAATGGGCCACAAAATAGCTCATTAATATTCATCATTTAAAGATTCAGTAATTAAACTTCGTTATTTCGTCATTCAACATTATTGCCTCTCATCAATAACACATTGACAGAGCAATCAATTCTCTATCATGGAGCAATATATCAAAAAGAGTTTAAATGACATCAGGATATTTTTTAATGAAATGGTACATGCGATTTGCATATCATTAGCTCGGAAAAAACACATTTGTAATAGTCACAAAGAGTATAACTAATACATTAGTCGTATAGGTTTCAGCACTTCAGACCATCCCGATGTTGAAATATAAAATATTAAAATTAAAGTGTTTTTAGTAGGACATAAAGCAATTAAGAACCATTTACGTGAAAATATTGACAAAGCTGTTATGAAATGGTCGAAATGAAACTTTCTAGTTATAGTTTAATTTCGTATCTAGAACACCAGATTTAATATTATATCCATACCGAAAGAAAATGTTATGTCCAGATAGAACAGCCCACCTACACTTCAATACTGCCATCTTAACCAACAAAATGTTATTTTGTTGTGAAGTTTACTTCTAAATTAATGTGAAGCCTAATTAAATATTATTAATTCCACAGAAAGCATAACAAAATGTTTTTCTTTCACAAGTGACAACAAAACATTTCATATTGAAACTCTATTGTCATAAGCCCACCCTAGAAACAATAATATTTTCGTATTCACTAATGACATAGAGATATTATGGTAATATTTTATGTTTCAATATTTATTATTATGTGTCTTTATTTACATTAAATTATTTACTTGCTGCAGCTGCTTCCTAATTTACATAATTATACCTGAGATATATCTTTCAAGTGAACGTTTTGGCAATCTAAATCGGACCAATCATTATTTTGTTTTTAATTTATAAAATCCTAGTAATAAACATTCATCTGTATGCATCTGGCACGAAAAAGCATGATTCCCATCTTATTTAAATCATATTTCGGTTCATAACGCAATACAAATTATTGGTATGCTACTGTCTCAAGCGTTGAGTAAATAGTTTGAGAAAATGTTACAAGTTATGTAGACGTGCGGTATGGTATGTTCTGATATTAATGGGTGTTTTACAGGAAATATCAATATTGTATGGATTCTCTAGATAATTCGTTCATCAGAATCTATAAATGCCAGCTTTGCTCTCCCCCTTTGTCATACATGTCACATTACGCTCATTGTGGGCAGCCTAAGATCGGTCTAGATATATTAATATGAAATGAGTGATGGCATTTATTCTGGACAATCACTTTACAGACAATGCAACAGGAATGTCGTTCACATTCGTTGGATATCTCATTAATAACGCTGCCTGTATATTGTACATATCCAACGTTTCTTTAAACAACTCAGCTGGTATTTCATCACCACTCTATTCATGTTATTTCATAAATAGATCATAGTATTTAGGTGGATCAAATGGGTCGGTAATTGGGTGCTAAAATGAGTTAACGTCCTTATATTAAAGTCATTTAATTGGATCGCTAATGTAATTGGCCTGTAGGTGATATATTAAATACGAGCAAATACTCAACTTTCATAATATTGTTATAACATTTCTTTTAAGTATCGCATAGTTAGACAGAAACATCTCAATTATATTTCCTGTCACTCAGAAACACGTATTTCTGTAAAATTGTTGTTCATTTATAATTGGGAGTTAGTTGTGACTGACGGTTATATTTATCTGCCCCACGTAAGCATTAATACACGCACATATGCACAGGATGTTTCAGTCTAATCCTGTAATAATACATTGTCCAAAATTGTGGTTTGTTGTTTAAGCTGAGAGACTTCACTGGTTCCTTATATAGATAATGTACATAACAAGTTTGTCAAGTGTTCGACAAACTATTCTGTTTGTTGACGCTACTAGTAGCTAAGCAAGACCTACATTTCATTGTTTATTAGAAATCAATTTACGACGCCGGAGCTGTCGAAATTCTGTTGATTGGATTGGTAGAATTAGTTTAGATATTCGAACCCAGAGTGAAGCTGAGCTCAGCATGTGTGGCTTAGGAATGTTCTAGTATATAGCTTTCCTTTGGACCATAGAAACGTATTATTGAATGAACATATGTTGTCTAAGTAGTTATAATGTGTGTAGAAGATTCTCTTTTGTATTCCATCAATTTTTGTTATGGTTTGTTAGTTTTAGCTAATAACCGTAGGACTGATCAAGGGTAGATGCAGATTACAACATGTTGTTATATGCACACTAGATGTAAAGTAGTGTCATTTCACCTCGAATTAAACTCATTTCTAGACACTTACTGTACACCAGGAGAGGTTCTCTCAGAAATTACTGATCAGGTTATTTCAAACTAAATATACAAATTCGTATTGTTGTGAAGTTTAATTTATTGTACTCTGTCATTAGGATATGGTAGTTAAAGGACATCGGTGTTTGTAAAATCTAACGGTTCTCGTAATTTGTATTTTATTAAAGCTGGTGGTTTATAAGTTGTACTTCGGTTCTTTTCACTTATAAACTTGATTTGGTTCTATCATTATCAACAAGATAGAGTATAAGGTAAGATATAGCTATTCGTTTAATGGAATGTACACGTTTCTTTTGATTTTACCTTCATAAAAGATAAAACAGCACACCTATGTCTGGCAATACGCTCAAAGTTGAATACATAAATAATAGTTAGATTACAAAATATACAGCTATCAGTTCTCAAATAAATGAAGGATTCGTCAGGTTTATATGTAAGAGGCTTACTAATGTGATTAGGTTATATGTCGTTAACATGTATTAACTTTAACAACTAAAACAAATGTGTTGATTGATTGACCATCAATATGCCCATCTGTTAATCGATCAATCAATGCATTCATTCATCCGTCCGTCAATCCAGCAATCCACCCAGCCGTCCAGTCATTTATTCAACAATCTCTCCACCCGTCTTCTATTTAATCGATCCAATGAATACACCTATATATCCAATCAATCAGCACATCCAGTCTGCTTTTCAACTAAAAAATCGTTATTCCCCCAAACTGACAAATATGACAAATACACATTAACCTGCCCAAAACATGCTTGCCAAACTAATCATTCTGATTATATATACATCAGTCCTTTATTGCATTCACAGACTCATCTGAAGAAAAAAAATACATAAATATGCATAGAAGTAGTCGTATTAATGTATTCCTGAGTAATGAAATTATATATGACGCCAACTTCAGTTAGAACATGGAACTGCCATATATTTATACCCTAAACTGTTTGATAAAAAATGATGCCAAAGTTTTGTGATTGTTCTACAATAACCGGACAAAAACAATGCTTTCAAAATATGACCCCGACAAAGTCACTAGATCGAGTTATTCAGTTGTACGTTTTTTAGAGCAACACATTAATATTTAATTATCTCCGGCTCTTTCTGGCCCTTTATTTATCTCCAAGCTCATCCAATGTTTTGTTTATTACGGTTATGAAAATGGACCAATAACGAGTTTGTATAATCTTATCTTTTACGATATTTCTACTTAGGCCAGTTAATCTAAACATAATCCAGTATTACGACAGTTTATATCAGTAATAATAACTTTCATGGCTTTATTTTAGCTAACATTAAATGACGAAATGGTATTAAGTTCAAATAAGATATGAATAAGTGTTTGGTGTTTTAAAGCAGGTATTTACGAAAATATATCATGGAAGACTATTGTGCTTAAACAAATAAATACTTATTTCATTCCAATGTTTAAATATTAAATCTCCAGGAAGTCAACTACCAGATCCTTGTTTGAATGTTTCGGTATGTGTTTTAAACTATTTGCCAATGTTGCTTTTTCTTAACATTTTGACCTGTCAACATATATTTGTATGAGATTGTCTTGATATGTTGTCCCATTTGACATATACATCGATTTTACAAATATAAATCAAGCTGGAAAAAGTGATGTCATCGGTTAGAAATATCTACTCATTTTCACTATTTGTTAAACTGTATATAAGTGTTACTGCAATGACCATGAAAAAAAACCAGTATCTGACCCAGAATGATTTCCATACCAAGAATTAAACATTCCAGTACACCACGCAGGTATTTATACTACCATAATTTGGTTTAAACAGGTGCAGCATGGTAAATGTTTAGGGTGTAAAAGAACACCACATTACCGTGATCAACAGCTATTTATATTAATAGCATACACTGGGTAAGCATTTTTTATTTCGGTTCATTATTTTGTATGTCTGTAGGTCCATTTAGCCTATCATGTGCACAACAGTGGCAGTAAAACATAAATTATAAATGATCCATTTCAAATCCCGCAAAACATGGCACCTACCTTAGATTGTAATCAAATGATGCCAAAAGTCACACTAGCCGTATAATTGCTAGATTACCTTTAATATTGTATATTATAGTGTAGATTATAGTATTTAATAATAAACGCCCAATATATGATTTATATTTTGTGCGGTCACAATCCGCCCATGCCCTAGTTAATGATGTGTAAACAATATGCATCATATCACCCGGAGACCACGTGACGTCATTAAGATCTTTTCCAACGCGTTTAACCTTGATAGAGGACAAACTCTTGTGTGAATGTGTTATTGATGACAGGCAATAATGCGGAGTGAGGTGCTCTGATGCATATTAACGAGTCGTCATATGGCAACTTCGCAAAGAAATGATGAGTGATATTATTTATAGCTTGATTTATTTCCAGGAGGTCGGTTTTGGCCAACGATCTCATTACACAGTGTTCCAACGTTATATCTATCTAGCCATCTATCTAACTTACGAACTACCTATTCTTTTAGCTTTCGTTGTATCTATATAATGAATTTCTAGCTGTAACTTTCTAACTACAAATAAACCAAATTATTTATCTATGTAACTACCCAGATATATATCTACCTATATTTCTATTCATGTACTTACATACTTACCTGCTTACTAATATATATATATATCATTCTAAACAGGGGTGACCGGATAATCAGCAAACAATGTCATAAACATAGCGTGATAACAAACTATAAATAAATGATAATGCTTGATAGATTAGTGAAATATCCATTCTGTCAATAATAATCTCCATATCAAGGTAAATACTCTACTCTGGAGTTGAATATGGATGACTATACTCTTCTGTTACCGTCAATGATAATGCCTAAAGATAATTATGCGATATACATTTGACACGCAAATAACAATCTATTTAAGATGTGACAATACTTGGTCCATATATATATATATATATATATATATATATATATATATATATATATATAATATGTATATATATATATATATATATATATATATATATATATATATATATATATATATCTATCGATATGTCTATCTATCTGTTTATGTATATATCAATCTATACATATATCTATGTATGTAACTGTTTATCTAATTCTCCTTTGACGCAAAGAAACGTTGATGTACTATAGGGATGCATTTTATGTACAAATTATCATTCTATGTATACCAAACCAGTTTTCCTGATGATAAGCGAGTATACATACATTTAAAGGCATAGAATAAATGGGATCGTTTATCATCTTGAATTTCAGCTTGCTTTGAATATATAGCTATTTGAATTAATAAGAATATGCTAATTTTAATAAGAATAATACGTGATTCACTGATTTCTGATTGGAGCAACATGTAAAGAAAATTAAATATATTCGCGTTATGTTAGGATCAAGTTATATCAAATTATTCCATGTCCGTATTTAATCTAGTTTTATATTGAATACTACTCTAGGAATAGACATACGGGTGAATTATATATGTAAGTCCTATTACAACCAACTAAATACTATAGGCCATTGTTTAAGCTGCATTTGCTTACTTTATGTTTTAGATCACTTTACAATATCCTGTTTCACACATTGAAAGTACTGAGACGAACACCACAAATATATATAATTGATGTGATCCAAATGTTAAATACTGGTGAGAATAAACTTTTTTGAGTTGTATTCACGCTTAGCTATATATATATATATATATATATATATATATATATATATAAACACACACATTTGTATCCAGAAGCATTTAATAATTAATAGCAATGTTAATTTAAGAAGACACATTTCCAGCAGGAACGACTTAATGGTCCAGTATAATGATACTCTATATAATATGTTTATAAATATATAATAATAGTTGTCCAAAATAGAGGAAGACACACAATCAGATAAAAATGCGTTCACAGAAACCAAATCATTTAAGAAATATATTTCATCATAAGATCGGTTCGTGAAAATGACCTATCATTTCTTTTAACTTTTACGTTGAATGTTATACGCTGGAAAGTTTGTTTAATTGATTCATGTTCAATTGTTTAGCTTTTATCATTCTGTAATCGTAAAACTCCTGTAAAAGGGATATGCTTATTTTAGGTTATGCTAATGGCACAGTTCTTTAAATTAGATGCAGGATCGCTATTATTATATATTAAAAACAAATATTCTAAAGTAATGTGGTAAGATATTTACTATTATTTTAGCCGATTAGGTCCACTCCATATAACATGCGTGTATAATGAAAATAATAATAATAATAATGAAAATAATAATAATAATAATAATAATAATAATAATGAAAATAATAATAATAATAATAATAATAATAATAATATGTATAATAATAATAATCCCCGAATTAGTAGTTTTTAACATGGGTGGCAAACTGACAGGAGGGAGACGCGTAAGGTCTGTCAGTTGTAGCTTCCCCACGGAGACTAATTCTAAATACATTCGGTGGAGGGAACATTTCCAGTTGGCTGGATGGATGAGAAACTCCTCCAACATAATTACTACAGTCATTGGTAAGTAGGCTCTCGCTCTACCCAAAAGCGGTATGTGTATAACATGGCTTCCAATTACATTGTTTAAACAAGTAGTATTCAGAACTAGTATAAACCGTTACCTATGATCACGGTCTTGACGTCAAATGTAGCTAAATCGAAATTGATATTATAATGTTCATATTTGGCATATGCATTGTTATCATGGTGTTAATACTATCTCAACTGAATTTGTTGTCGTCATTACAAATCGATATTAAGTGATTATACTTGAAATATGTGGATAATGTGCTGATGCTTCTGTCTAACAACTAGTTGGCTATTCTGTATTTCATTTCATTTAAGTTACATTCCAACGACCTTCCATTGATAGATACTCTAGCACTATCCATATTATACTATCCACTATCATACGAGCGTTACGTTACAACTCTTAATGTTGCTATGTAAAGAAATGATAAAGGTGGAATGAAGCTGATATTCAAGGTTCTGCCCAGTATATTGTATGTTGGAATATAAACTTATTGGGGACCACAACGAAATGATCCCACCTTGTAGATACGCCGTTACACTGTTCCCTTCCCGGATAAGTATGATTGTGTTTGATGTGAATATGAAAATGATTTATGCAGAATTACAGTAATGGGTTTGGTCTATGTTGTAA